>CM060244.1:4847228-4968596 GCA_030555515.1 Acutogordius australiensis | reverse complement strand
TATACATCTTTTCTAATTCATACAACAAATAATAAAAACTTAAGCGCTTTGCGTATATGTATACTTGTAGATAATCAATACACTAATCTAATCTAAGTTCTACAATCAATCAATCCACAACTTAGTTAAAGTTTAGGAATTTATATTAAAAACAATTTTATAGCTATTATTATTATTATGCATTTTTAATGTTATTTCAAAGAAACAAATATATAGTTATTATAAGCAGACCTGGGTAAAAAAAGAATAGAGTTTTTTATAAAATAGTTTTTCGTTTTTTTCACCTCTTTTCTCTAAAAATATTCTTGGAAGCTTTAAAAAATCACTTGTATAAACATTTTTATGTCAAAATTTATTGTATTTTAAGATATATTTTCCAATAAATTAATATTTCAATAAATATTATAAGGCAACTTGTTATGAAAGGCCATGACATTTATTCAAGTCTTAGTGTACCTGAAGACACCTAATATACTTTAATTATGCGGAAAAATACAGTGTAATTTTTGATAATTTAATTCAATACCTTAAATAGTCAACAAGTTTTTTGTTAGCTTTCAAAAGTTATCTATAATTAAAAAGACGGTAGGGTTCTCACACGATGCCAGGTTAAATGTTATTTAATTAAAATATTAAAAACCATTTATCGAATTAAAATATTTGTATGCTTTAATTTTTCAAATAATTTTGGAGTCCTTAGGAACCTCACTTTGTATGACCTCATGAAAAATGTCAAAATTTTTTATATCAGGTTGCCCTATAATTTGCATATAAATTAAATATATCTTTTTTAAAAATATATTGTTACATCAAAATGTTGATGTAAAGCTTAATGCAAATTTATATAAAAATTTTTGTAAATAAGTCATTTACAAAGATTTCATATAAATTAAAGCTTGTAGTATAACACTTAAATTTAAATTTTTAGCAGATATTTGTAATTTTAGGAATTTAATGTGTAAATTACTATTAAAATTTCTTGACAATTCAAACTAATGCTAGCAAAGAGTTAAATGCATTAAATTTTAATCTATAAAATTTTTTACAAACTTTGTAAAAAGGTAGCCGCTAGAGACACATATAAGGATGTTGCAAAATATTTTGTTGATTAGAGTTTAGTTATTTAAAAAAAAATTAAAATTTTCATAATCTTGTTTCTGTGTTCTGTTAACAAAAAAGTATAAATCTTAAAAGATTGCATTTAAATTAAAAAAACATGTATTATTTTGTATTTTAATACTTAAAAATCTTATAGTTTTCATCTCATTTAAAAATATCCTAGCGTGTCGACGATCTCTGCGAACCCTTAGATTCATTAACTCAGAATCATATTACGATCTCCTCTATACGCGGTCTAAACAACCATGCGCTAACACTTATTAACTCAAACTTAATCATAAACTAACACAAATCAAATCCAAATCTTTGATAAACTTATTTCTAGCAGGTTTTATCTCATTGATGCCTTATTTTTTTGGCTATTGAAAGTATGAATTATTGGCACAATCCTATGTATTCACGATCGTATTTCACCGTTTATATAACAAATAATATATAGCTAAAACATATAATTTTCGGGCCGAAATTTGTTAAATACGTGGGGTGGGCCGGGCCATTCCCGAACCAATTTTTAAGATTATAACCTCAAAATATTTTAAACTGACTAAAATAGTGATATCCCTTTATACAAGTGTGCACATATTTCTTTTAATTGCTGCAAATTAATTTATATTTTTTAAAAATTATTGTAAAAGCAAAATATAAGTTAATTTAAACAGACACAATATCTTCTATATCAATCATTTTAGAGTAGCTTCTTCGATAATCTATTCCGGCGTAACAGCTGATAGGGGTTTTGGAAAAAAGCGTCCCTCAGCCAAGATCATGCCAGTCCTAGAGTGGAACAGGTAAAAAACGCTGGGGTGAGGAGATTTACCATAAAATGTATCAGCGACCGGGTATGTGATATTGTGAGTTTCCAAGACAACGCTACTAAAAAATCTTAGATCACCGGCCGAATCATCGAAATCGAATGTTGATTGTTGATTGAAGAGTACATATTTTTGTTCTCTATAATCTCTCGTGTTTCTTTCTCTATTAATAAATATTGAAAATAAATTCATTATTAGTTTATTGAGGTCCGATTCGACGATAAAAAATTTAGATAAATATTTTGTGAAATGAAATTTATTAAATCAGATTTAAGGAGTTTTATCATTCTTGAAAAATAGGAACAATTCGGATAAAGCCAATTAAAATGAGAGTGAAAAGAAAATAACAGTTGAATTAACTTAACAGTTTTTTTTTGTTTTTACTATTTCACAACTTTATGCGCTTTTTTTGATTTTAAAATTTGTTTTTGTTTTGCTCCTGTTATTTAATTGCTTTTGCCTTCTTGACGAGCTTTTACTGATCCTGTTTTTTGACATTTATGAGAGGGTAAATTAATTAGAACAATTTTTTTATATATTAATGCTGCTAATTTAATTAAATTATAATAATCAATTTTATTAAGAATTAAGCAGACGTGTGCCAAAAAATTAATAAAATTGAGACTTTAAATTAGATTAAAAATCTTAATTTTATAAAAAAAAATTAAATGCAGTGTAAATTTGCATTTCAATTTCTATTAAAAAAAACTATCTTAATTTTTATTTATAAGTTGAAACGAGAGTTTTTAAAAAAGCGAATATTTATTTTTTCATAGCATTATTAAATGAATATGATTAAGTAGGCAATAATAATTTGATCAATTTCAATTTTCAGGGCTTGGGTAATTTTACAGGTAAACAACATTTATCCATATGAATGAATATATTGTGTGTTTAAACCTGATTTGACAGCCATAGGGATTTCGCATGAGTCTTCTCAAATCCAGTATAGAGCCGCGAAAGTATCCGGGAACGCTTCCCTTGTAATTTTTGAGAATCACATCCGGAGGTTCTAATCTCAACACATTGGCCGTGTTCCTAATGATTTCAACCAAATCTTCCGCCTCTACGATAACAAGTCTTAACGGGCCAAACTCTTGCACGGTCGCGTTGTAAGTCGGGTATATGAGTTTTCGAACTCTCCTAGACAATCCAAAAAATTTAAATTTGCTATATTTGACACCACAGAATCGAGAAAAGATTCGGGCTAGTCCGATTTTTTAATTCAAACAAAAAAATTATATATTAAAGTGTTTAACAAATTAGTATCACCTATATTTATTTTAGTTGTGAAGGTGTTTATTTTTGCACAAATTTTAACACTGTAAGCGACACTTAATTTTTAAAAAAACTCTGTCACAGCTTTTATAGGATGAGAGAAAAAAAATTTTTTCAGTGTTTTTTTTAAGAGTTTTATTTTTGAGCATGATTATTAATATTATTTTATACACAACGGTGGGCTTAAAGTTTTATCGAACCCATATTTTGAGGTAAAATTTGTCATTAAAATTATCAAATGGCTGGTGTAAGAAGTTTTAATTATATAAATTCAATATTGTATAGAAATGGTGTTATAAAAGCAATTCGCTAATTTGGAAGTTTTAATTTACATTAATGAAGAAGTTTATCTTTCTAAGATACAATAGGTTCATATTATTTCAATAATAATAGGCGTGACAATTATTATAAATTACAAAGGTTTTGAGGATTTTCTTAAACCTTACTTTCCCTATTTAAGGCCGCCATACATTAGGTCTTTGACTCATGTAACACAGGTCAACAATTTTTTGAGAGTTATGAGTTAGCTGCAGAGATCAAACCTGCCATCTTAGGGAATATCAAATCCATTTGCCGTTTTTCCTAATCAAACTTAATTAGTCAGTTATAAACATTGAAAATTATAGAAAAAAAGGTTAAAAAACCAAAAAAGATAATTATTGCATATTCACAATAGCTAAACTATTAAATTAAAACTACAAATAATATTTTTATTAAAAACCTATAATATATCGTGTCGTATTTAAGTTTGAACGTAAAATATTTTGTATTCTAAAGTGTAAGAGCTAGATATATTTATAAAAAAAATTTTTCCAATTTGATTAAAAATATAAGTTACAAGGGATTTTAATATGCAACAAACATTTTTAATAGGGTATTTTAAGATCTGTCCAATTGGTCAAAAAAGGCCATTTTTCGTTATAGAAGGATCTAAGGAGCCAAAGACTGAAGAAGAAACTAAAAAAAACGAAAAACATATATGAGAATAGGCCACCATGGGGATGAATTCTTTTATGTTTTCATAAAATATACGTTTCTGTCATAAATATTTGTTGACCTGTGTAATTTGAGCAAAGTTATTAATATTGCCGACGGGTAAAATAGTAAGATTTGCTCGCACGCCGGCGACCTAAGTTTTTAGCCTAGGCTATCACTTTAGGCATATCGTTTAGGGCCTATTGCCTAAGCAGGCCACTCACTGGCCTCAAAATGGTTGCATATGTATACTATTTTTCCCTAAAAAAAAAGCTTCCTGTGCACGGATTCCAACTCGCAACCTCCTGCGTATACATGAAAGTTTGCCAATGAGCTATCTGAGCCGCATCGTGACATATATTAATAGTAAGGGTAACCTAGCACTCCTGGGAATATTTTTTGCGGAAAAAGTGAAATCCATGTCGTATTTTCTAACTTCTCTAGGTGGCTCAACACTTACTTTCCAATCCTTTATTTGGCGGGAAGTGAAGAGGCTTTCAATTGGGGAATTTGTAAAAACCCTATTGCTGAATCGAAAAGTTACATTTCCATTCTGCTCCGAGTATTTTTGCATGGAATCCACCACAGCGCTAAAGTCTTGAGGAAGTAGAAATATATATATTTCTTTCAAGTAGCTTTGAAATTTAATAGTAAGATACTATAATTTGAAATGGGTGGCCTCATAACACAGGTCAAAGAATATAGGGGATAACTAGAGAGACTAAATTTGCCATCTTAGGATTTTGGATCGTGAACCGTTTTTTGTAATCAAACTTATGTTAGCTCTAAGCATTTAAAGAAGAAAATAAAAAAAAAACAAAAAAGAAAAAAGATCTCTTAAAAAAATTATTATTGTAATTTGAAATAGTCAAAGTGTTAAATTAAAACCTTAAATAATATTTTTATTAAAAACCGTTAATAATTTGGGTGCCCGACCGGGCCTAATAGAAAAAAGGCTTTTAAATTCTACAAGATAAAAGTTGCTTTCTATCAACAAAATAGGGAAGTAAATAAGTTTTTATAAGGAAACAAAATTTATGCCAATAAATTTTGGGATAATTAAAAGTTTAAGAAATTTCCTTATTTTTGACGCAATCAAAAAATAGGACGGGACAAATTTTAAACCCTGGGATCGGTACCGCAAAAAAATTCTCTCTAAAATGCTGTTTAATTTGTTTAATCGACTTTTTTATTTTTGTAATAAATAAAAAAAAGTTCAAACAATTCAAGCGCCATAGTTCCATAATATGATCTTTCTCTTTGGCCAGGCATCTGGAAGATGGCGTATTTTCTTGTTTGAGTAACTTTTCCATCCCTATGTAGCCAGTCAATGCCATCGGGCCTGGATGAAACATAAAATCTTGATTGCCCGAAGCACATTCTTGAAAGTTTTGACACAACTCCCTGGCTATTTTGACGCTGGCCCCTACCATTCCGATATAACTTTGTAACGTTATTATGGTTAGCATTAGAAACATTATCGAAGGCGCCAAAAATTTGCGATCGTCGTGAAAATTTCCCAACATATATATTTTCTAAAAAAAAATTGTGTTAGGAGAAATATTTTTAATGTGTTAAAATAATACATTGGACAGAACAAGCATAACTTTAATGTACATAAGGGCACGTGCAAAGTGAGTTTTTATTTTCGTGAAATTTTGAAAATTCTGAAAATTTCAAAAATTTATTTTTTTCCAAAATTTTTTGAAAAATATTTTATTTCAGAAAAAGCATTTTATGTGCATACACTAAATTTGACAACTCTTTAAAAATTTGCGTTTTATTACAAAAATTTTTTTTTTCAAAATTTTAAAAATTTTACGAAAATAAAAACTCACTTTGCACGTGCCCTAATATAGTTTTTGTAAAGCACAACAAATTTTAGAACTATTTCACACGATCGATGCCTAATATGGGATACAAATTTTCCAGTTTTTATTGCATTTGTTTGTATCCAACTAAGTCAAATTTTTATTGTTGACAACGTTAGCCACATTGCATTACTGAGAGATTCACTGTCCAACAGTAATTCAAATTTAATCAGAGTATAATAAGACATAAAAGTGCATGCAGTATCTGCTATTTTTAGGGCTTTGCCTCTTTTCTTCTCTTCATTTATGGCTTCCCAGAGTAAAATAATATTTAACAAGGAATAACACAGCAGGTGACCTATATTACAAGGTTTAGCTTCTCAGAAAAAATGGACGCCTTAGAAATTTGTTAGCGGTCATCTATCCAACTATTTACCAATCTCAATATGAATGTAGAATTTACTTGCCAGGTCTGGATAGTGATTCTAAACATTTCATATTAAGTCAAATAAATGCAACTAAAGCCATCTTAGATCATTTGACATTAGCTAAAAGAAGATAAATATGCATTAAAACAAACCCTCATGTTTGTGCCCTTTTAAATTTATTGTAAAATTTATTACCTTAAATTCAAATCTTGACAGTAAAATTTTTGCTGTAAAACTTGCCAAAATTTAATTTTGATTTGGTAGACGGCCAAAAAATTAAAAGACTAAAGGTCATAAGGCTAAAGCCTCCACGAGCCTAAGTAAATAGGTAGTTAAGTAAATAAATGAAAAGAAGTTTGGGCCAAAGCAGGAAAAAATGGACTTTTTCCCAGGCCAAAAAAAGGGGAAAAAAGCTTATAGTAATAAATTTTAACAAAAGAACTAAAAAAAATAGGAAAAAATCCCTTTTAAAAGACCTTTTTAGTTTTTGCTTTTTTATTCCATAGTTGGAATGGGATTCATTACTATATATTAAAGAGTCCTAAAAGTTATTTAGATAAAAAGCCCCTTATTAATATGAATAAAATGGGGCTATGGTCCTTTTTTTACCATCTTTTTTTAAAAGAAAAGTACCTAAAAAGTTTCCCTTAAGGGCTGGCTCTTTTTTTCCCAAGCCTGCCTAGTCCTTCTTCCTCTTTTCTCATTTTTTTTCTCTTAAGTAGGAATTAACTCTTTAAAATATGGCCCTTCTACCTGACAAATATTTATTTTTGGTTCAAACGGTTAATTGATTTTTTTGAATAATCTACCTTAGGTCATTTTTATTCGTTTTCGAAAATATATTTAGAAATTTTATAATTTTTTTTCAAATAATATTAATGAAAGTTAGTTCTAGGAGCCTTGTTATCAGCTAGGTTAATATAAATTTAAATATAACTTATCAAAATTTCCTAATATACTGAGAGAAACTGCTCCGAGGGTTAGAAATTATTGGAAAAAAAACAATGGTTAACAATTTTGAATGTAAAAACAAATTTTAAATTTTAAATATTGTGTAAAAAGAAATTATGACTTACCGCGCCCTCAATAAAACGCTAATAAAAAGTTGCTAAATTCTTATTATTAGCACTAATTAATTAAAAATTTTAAAGACTTGGAAAACAAAATTAATTAAAAAAAAATAAATGATTTTTCATTTTTCTTAAGGCATTAGCCGATTCGGCTATAAAATTAAAAGTATGTCATATGATCAAAGAACATGTTTTTCTTATAAGGGCACGTGCAAAGTGAATTTTTATTTTCGCAAAATTTTGAAAATTTTAAAATTTTTTTTTTTTCAAAATTTTTTTGAAAACTTTTTATTTCAGAAATAGCATTTTATGTGCATAACCAAAATTTGGCAACTTTTTAAATTACAAAATTTTTTTTTCAAAATTTTGAAAATTTTACGAAAATAAAAACTCACTTTGCACGTGCCCTAATGTACTTATACTTAAACTTATTATATCTAATATTTGTTAAATATGTATCTCAAACTACCAATAAGGGTTAATTTAAAATACTTAAAGTATTTTTTAACGCTATTAAAATTAATTTCACAATTTGTTCAGCCAAACACTTCTAGTGCATTAGGCGATTCCTCCTGTACATATAAATTGTCAACAAATCCCAATGTCAGAAAATTTAATTTTTATTTATTTTATAAAAATAAAATAAAAAAGAAAATAAAAATATATAAGTGTTTTTTGTGAAAAGGGTTTTTTGGGGTGTGTTTGGGTTTTTTTTTTTTTTTTTTGGGTTGGTTTTTATTTTTTTTTAAATTTAAATAAGGGTTGTTTGGTGGTAAAAGGGGTGGTGGTGGTGGTAAAATATTTTGGGGTGGGGGGGGGGGGGGGGGGGGGGGGGGGGGGGGGGGGGGGGGGGGGGGGGGGGGGGGGGGGGGGGGGGGGTGTTGGGGGGGGGGGGGGGGGGGGGGGGGGGGGGGGGGGAGGGGGGAGGGGAAGAAGGGGGGGGGGGGAAAAAAGGGGGAGGGGGAGGGGGGGGGGGGGGGAAAAAAAAGAAAAAAAAAAAAAAGGGGGGGGGGGGGGGGGGGGGGGGGGGGGGAAAAAAAAAAAAAAAAAAAAAAAAAAAAAAAAAAAAAAAGAAATTTTATAATAACAAAAAATAATGCAGCCCTATGATGGCCTAATCTCATATATATTTTTCTTTTTTCTTAATTTCTTCCGTCTTTAGCTCCTTAGATCAGTCTATAACGAAAAATGTTTTTTGACCAAATTGACAAATCTAAATATACCCTAAAAACATAAAAATCTCTGCTAACCTTTATTTATAATCACAAATAATGAGAAATAAGTTTTATCAATATATCAAGCTTTTACATCGGCATTTAAATAATACAAAATATTTCACGTTCAAACTTAAATACGACACGGTATATTATCGGTTTTTAATAAAAATATTAATTGAAGCATGAATACAGTTTAACTATTGTGAATATGCAAATATAAAATTTTAATTTATTTTTGTTTTTTAATCTTTTTTTGTTTTTTTTGACCTTTTTTCAAACTGACTAACTAAGTTTGATTAGGAAAAACGGGATTTGATATAATATGTGGCAGGTTTGATCTCTGTAGTTAATCATAACTATCAAAAAATTGTTGACCTGTGTATCAACCTTGTAAAATAAATTTATTTGGCCATCATTGGTTATGTAAGACTTTATTTTTATTTTAAAAATGAGTATAAAAACATATGAGGCATGGTCTTATTGTATTTTTGTCTCGGCGCCATTGATAGAACACTTCAAATTGACGTGAATCCTTATTTTTTTAAACGAAACCTAAATATTACAAGATACGACTTAAGATAATTATATTGTTAGAAAATATAGATTTTGATACTCTATGTTTATAAAATTAAAAACGAAGAGTTTAATGCTATTCTATAAAAATTTCGATAAAAATTAAATGCTCAAATTGAATTGCCAATTAAGCCCTTATAGATCATAACATTATTTATTTATTTTAAGAGGATTATAGTCAAACAACTCAGGTTTGGGTCCTCAAATAAATTAAATTTATTACCTAGTATGGTGGAAGGTGGCAAAAGGAATTATAACTTTCGGCAGTTATTTAAAATTTATCAAACTTGAAGGAAATTAATAATGAAGTAGGTGGTTGGCCAAAAAAAATCAAAGAACGTGCCAATATAAAAGTAAATATTTAAGATTGAAAGCAAACTAAAGTCACCAAAGGTTAAAGCGGATAGAGATATTTGATTAAATAAAGTAAAGACGAGTGTAATTAGAAGGTTAGACAGCCCTTTTCTCAACATTTTTTTCCCAAGAAGAAATACAACCCCCTCATCAATTTGACAAATTTTTATTTGGGCGTGTTCAAAGTTAATTTATTTTTTTCCGAAATTTGTTTTTGATTGGACCTAAATAATTTATATATATAATTCAATCGAGATGACTTGATTGAATGAAATATCTTTCGAAATTGACAGACTAAATTAAAAAGGCTTAGGCGTGATTGTGTCTGTGCTTGCTAGATTAACTAAACTTAAATCCAAGTGAAAATTTTATCAATCGAACTCACCACTTAGGCAAAGATAGCATTGGCGTAGGAGAGGGAGGGGTTTGGGGATGAAACCCCCTCCAAGCATGCCCTATCCCCACCCAAATTAAAAAATTTTAGTGCATATCCGCCCCCCCCCCCCAAACTAAATACCAATTAAATATAAAATTAAATTACATTTAAAATTCCATTAATATTTGGCAAAAATTTTTTTTTTAAACCCCCCCCCCCCCCCCCTCCCCAAGCTTTACAACTTACTACGCCCTTGAAAGATAGCTATTATAATTATAAAGTTCTAATGATGTTTCAAATAAACATCCAAAGACCCATATTATTTAATAGGCAGACCTGGGTAAAATAGGAAAGAGATTTTTTAATATAAATTTATGTGCAAGGTGCAAAAAGCTCTTTTTCCTGTTCTTCGAAAAAATTTTCAGGAGCTTAAAAAAACACCCGGCAACATTTTAATTAAATACTGTATTTTATTTGCACTAATTTAATATAGGCGCTGTAGGATATCCTCTATTATTAGGTTTGCGGCTTTTGAATTTGCCCCATGTTGTGATTGTATAGATATTATTGGTTTTAAGACCATATTTTGCACAAAGATATAAGTAAAATTAAATTGAGCGTGGTTGAAAGTTGCATAATTACTACGATTTCCTTTTTTCTGAGTCAGGCCCGGCCCAACCAGCCCGTCTTGGCCCATTTTTCTGGCGGGCCAATTATCGCTTCTAAATATAGTAATTTGAACTAAAAGAGTTTTTACAAGGGGTTTGGAATTCTTCATATCAAAAGTAGAAATATTTTGTTCCAATTATCGGGATTAGGAAATTCCACTGAAGTAGATAAAATCTGTGAAAAACAACATAAACGGCATCTACTACACTTTTGGGAACCTTTAATATTGTGGGCCTACATTTATCCAAGATTTACGTTTCAGCTTAAATAAAGGAATTAGTTGAAGGTCAAAATATATCCTTAGATATGGATGTCCCTAACATGATAATTAGTTTGATTAAATATATCGTTATACCTGATTAGAAATATCCTCTAACATGCTTGATTAGAGGAATTATAATAATTTGTAATATCCATTATACATAACCGTTAATTTAAACAGATCATTTTTCCTAAGTCAAAAACATCAATGTCACAAAAAATGTTTATAAAAACACAAAGGCATGCATCCCCGTGATGGCCTTGTATATATGCATAAAAAATAATTCAATTTATTTTTGTCTAAAGTTTTTTTAGTTTGACTTTTCTAAAATTTTCAATGTTAGTCGACTCTATTGATTAGAAAAGCGCTAAACGAATTTAAAATTTTTTAAGGTGGCAGGTTTGACCTCTGTAGTTAACTTATAACTCTCACAACTTTGTTGACCTGTGTTATGGAAACTGTGACATATCAAGATCACAACTTAACAGCATTTAAATGACAAATGAATTAGTTTATGCAAATTAATATATAGACTATATAACATGTCATTTTCACTTACTTTTTCATTGTTTTATATTCTAATATTTCTTTTCTCCACTCGTTACAGAAAAAATTTACACAAGTATTATTTGTAAAAAAATTTATTTGGCAAGGGAACATTATTGGGGCAGTAGTCAGTAAAAAAATATAAATAAATACATATGTAGACTTCAAGGCTCAAATAAAAGAATTACTGGCAGGGACAGTTTTTGTATCTTAACCTGCCACCTTGTATTTTAACTTTTATTAATGAGAACTTGATAAATTTGTTATCACGCGATAAAATTATTACCTCTACACATTTAATTTTGTTGATAATTTTTGAGCAAATAATTATTGCATTAAAAATTCGAACTCGGTGTGGTCGATTCGGATACGGCCCAGTTTTTATTTTATAGTATTAGTTGATAAACAATAGTACTACTAGGTTTTAGAAATTAAATAATAATTTCTCTTGAAATATTGTTATATGTCGTCTATATATATTTTAAGATGACACAAATAATTGAAATATTGTTATATATGCTTCTAGATGACACAAATAAATGTAAATTTACCATAGCTACATGGCCCTAAATACAACTCTAACCTAAAATTCAAGCTTCTACCCTAAGCTGACCTGATCTTAAATTTTAAACTTCCTAACCGTAATCTCACAATGACTTGCAAACATATAAATTTGAGTGAAAATACTGTCTTTTTACATCTCGTAATTTTTTTAGTGACAATCAAAAAATTAGTTTATTGTTAGTGAATGCAAATCTCCGTATAATTTTTTTTACTAAGGGCACGTGCAAAGTGAGTTTTTATTTTCGTAAAATTTTGAAAATTCTGAAAATTTCAAAAATTTTATTTTTTTTCAAAATTTTTTAAAAAATTTTTTTAATTTCAGAAAAAGCATTTAAACTTTAAAGTGCATATACTAAATTTGGCAACTTTCTAAAAATTTGCGTTTTATTACAAAATTTTTTCAAAATTTTGAAAGTTTCACGAAAATAAAAACTCACTTTGCACGTGCCCTAAAAAAATTTTTATGTGTGTCATTTCGTTTTGATATTCCAAATAAATGAGGACTAAAATACATGTATCACGCACGATATTATAAAAAGACATATTAGCATAGTGCGAGAGCTAGAAATGCGTTTTTTGATAGACAGGAAATATTATTATTTTCAATACCAAAAATAAATTACAAGACATAGCCGCTTGGGATTATATAAGGTCGGATATTTGTCCCAGTAGTTTTTATTAGATCTCTCATAATCGATAACGATGTTTTAGAGAGGGCCATTTTTAGTTATTATTCAGCTTCTGCTTTCAACTTTAATTTGGACTCTTCTGCAGTTTTAATATTTCGCTAAAAAAAAGCTTAAGAACAAATATAAAACAGAATAATCGCCTAAATATAAAATATTTTTCCAAATAAAATTTTAAATTGGCTCAGTGAAGACTCAATCTAGCTGCAACAATCTTGGATAAAATGTTTAAAATGCAATAGCGGGTCTTAAACTTTTTTAGGAAAATGATTTGTTTAGGGCCAATATTTTTATAAGGGCTTTATGCAAGGGCGTAGCAAGTTGTAAAGCTTGGGGGGGTTTTAAAAAAAAATGTTTGTGCCATCGGCGGAATAGTGTGGGCACGACCGGAAATCTACTGATTCTTATGATTGTTACTTAATTTTGCTTTTTAAAATATGAGTAATCATTAATGACTTTTATAAATAATGTTTATATAAACAAACATATATGGTATTAAGAAAATTATATTCAGGCACAATTCTAGACCCCTTTTGGGGGGGGGGGGGGGGGTCCCCCCCCCCAAATAATTAAATTTGCCCCCCCCCCCAAATACATAGTAATTTTATTTCTTCCACATAATACAATTAGATTTGCTCCGTCAAAAATATCTAAAAAATATTATCTTAAAAATATTTACTCTTTTTAAAAGTGTTTTTATTCATTAATACTTCTCATCCGCAAGAGAGATCAAACCAACACAGAAATATATAGAAAAATTTGATTTTACAGCTTCATATTTGTGAAAGCAATTCATAAATATGATGCCTAAGAAATTTCTCACTTGCCATCAATCTTTTGTTAGAATATAATATAGAACCAAAGAACCTTATCGTACAATGCTACGATGGGGCGAACGTAATGCCCGAGGGAAAAGGTGGTGTTCAAGTATTTCTAAGCAAAATAGCTGGACACCATGTCCCATATATTCACTGCTTGAACCACCGATTGCATCTTGTTGTAGAAAATTTTCTTAAAATTTTAAGTGAAGGAAAATTTTTTTTTGATTTTTTCTTCCCTTCATAAATTTTTTCAACATGATGAAATCAAGAAGTTAGGGAATGCGTAACTAAACCCAGGCTATTGCCCCATCGGTGGTGTTATTTTTTTTAAAAAATTACACAAAAATATTTAATATTCTTTTATAAATTAAAAATAAAAAACTTTTATAGCTTCAGGTCACAAGGCCGAATCGGGGTTTTTTGATTATATTTATAATCATCTTTTTATTTTTTTGTATTTAATTGATATATTATTTTATTTATTAAAAATAATTATAGATCAATTTTAATGCAGAACGATTTATGTTTCTAAAACTTCTGATTTAATACACTATTGTTTGTTTGAAATTAAACAATTAAGAAATAAAAATACAGCTGAAGATTTATTCAAAATTTGTTTTGATATTAATATCTTTTTAAATGACAATAATTTATCTATGGATAAAAGAAAAAGTAAACCTAAAGATTTTTCTGATTTTTATTTATTTTCTACTTATTTGAAAATATTAAAAATATTAATGACGAAGTAAAAAGTATTTATTTTGATATTATTGATTAATATAATGATTCATTTGATAATAGATTATTTACCGATAATAGTTATTTAAAATCTTTAGATTTCCTTTATAAATTTGATTAACTTTTATTTTAGATATAAATAAATTAGAGCCTCTTTTAAAAATAAGTAATATTGATAAAAATTCATTATCTAAAGAAATTGACGTAGCCAAAAATTTTTTAATAAGTTACTTCAATTAAAAAGAATGTGTTACTAATGATTTTGTTAAATTTTTATATGATTACAGAAGTGCGTTTTCTAATCTATTTAACAATTTTCCTATAAGTTTGTTAATCGGCTCTTCTACGTCGATGTAGCCACATTTCTTCTATAAGAGATGATAACTTCTAGCTGTTAAGTAGTGACATGCGTAAAGGTGATTTGGTTCTTCTAGGACACGAAAAATCATTAACTGAGGCGTTGAATTTTGATGAATTTTATAATTTAATCAAAACAACCTCTAGCTTAAAATTGTTATATAAATACAATACACTTTTCATAATCAACTAATTATTGCTTACTATTTTAAGACATGGCTGCAAAATTTTTTTGTGCGCGTTTATGTTCATGTTTTATTTAATTTTTAACCCTAATATTAATTACTAGCTATATATAACCAGTGTTTTGTTATATATATTCTTCCAAATTAGCATACTTATACAACTTGTTTTCATGATAATCAATCATTTTACTATTCATTTTCTAAAATCCAAAATTTTATATAATTCATTTTTATCATTCATATGTATCATATTTTTAATTTTCATGCGCATAGATACCAAATGATAACATTATACTTAAAAATAATTTCCAAATCTCATATCTTTTTAAGCAATTGATATTAGTGAAAAATTAATTCACTTATCCAAATTATAAACGCAATCATTTTTTTTATTTTATGAATATAATAAATTACTATTAATTTGTTAAAAAGCTTTGAACATGGATTCTATTGTTGTACATGTATATTTTTTGCCGTGACCGAAGGTCACGGCCAATTTTGCCGCCGAAGGCGGCAAAATAATTTTTTCTGCCCCCCACGAGTTTTTTTGCCCCCCTAAAATGGAAAAGCTAGAATCGGGCCTGATTATATTATTGATATATTATATGCAATAAATTTTTATATAAATGATACAATTAAGTGATGAATTTATATAATAAAAATGGTTATATTTGTATTTAACTAGTATTTTAATTTGAGGGGAAGGGAGATTTTAAAAATAAATATTTAAAAATATTTTAAATGTAATTTAATTTTATATTTAATTGGTATTTTAGTTGGGGGGGGGGGGGGGAGGGGATATAGGCTAAAAATTTTCAGTTTGGGTGGGGATATGGCATGCTTGGGGGGGAAGGGTTCATTCCAAACCCTCCTCTCCTACGCCAATGGCTTTATGATTTTTTTGCAAAGCCAAATTGTGCATTTTGTTTTTGTGGAGACTGTCTGAAACCTTTTACACTTGAAAGATTTCTTTATGTTAGTTGTAAGAATGCCCGGACGAATTTTCAGCCTAAACATAGGGTAAAACATTATTTAATGTTTTTAGGTGAGCTTGGCCCTTAATGTAACCCTCCCCCCTTCCAATCCCTACGTGATGACACTCAGTTAGGCCCTAAAAGATAAGCCTTAAATTAGAACCTAACCGGAGCAAACGTTTTTCACTAATAAAACTGTTTATATATTTTGAGTTTAAATGCAAGTTAGGCCAAAAGGACCAATGCGCCAGAAGTCAACGATTAGTAAAGGTGACATTTAAATCCAATAAGCTTTTTAGCTGCCCAAAAAGATATTTATCCAAATTTTTATTCCCCTTGTTATTATGGGTTTTTCTTATCCAAAATTTTATTTAACATATTTCCAAAGAAAAGTAGGTTGAAAAATGCAAAGTCCTTGTCCGTTAAGAAAAGAGTTTTGGCTATGAGTTCCACTGATAAAAATTATCCGCTCGGTATTATTAGCTCATTTTTAAATCTAATTTTTTATTTCGGTCTAAAATTAAAATTTCTTAACCGAGTCTGCTTGTGTTAATTCAGGTCAAGCCTGGGCCTTATTTAATCTTTTAAAAGTACCGTCAAGAATAATTTTGAAAAAAAAAATACCATCAAACTGTGAAATACGCGTTTTTACACTGCAAATTCTCCTCTGAGATGTTTTTGCCCAACTGTAAGGGTTTAATTGAAGGGTGGCCTGACAAACACAGGTCATTTATTAATGTCAAAAAAAAAAGATTGACACTTAAGTAAGATAATACTCATAGGAGCCTTATCTTCTATATATTTCCGTTTTCCAACGTTTGCCTTCAACTAATTTGCTAAGTCCATATCAAAAAATGGCCAAATTGACGGATCATGAGGCAACATACGAAAAAATTCAAGATTTTTCAAAGTCACTTGAATCATAGATTTCAAATAATGGAAATAAAAATTTCAAGGTTAATTAAGTTTACATCAAAATTTCAATAAAACAGAATAATTGGCATCCTTACCTAAATACACCAAATATATAATCGGGTTGTAATAAAAATATTGTTTGAAGTTTGAATTTAACAGTTTAATTGTTTTTATATACAATAATTTTTTTTTTTAAATATTTTTTTGTTTTTGTTGCTTTTTTGTTTTTTTAACATTTTTTTATAAATGTTTATGATAATTCTGAATTTGTTGACCTGTTTAATTGATATCTGTCTCTAAAACGTTGCTCAATACTCATACTATATCATATAAAATTAAATATCTCAGAGGCCATATAGTATTAAAAAAATTTTTAATTCCTATTTTAATTTTCATTTTTTTTTAAATTTTATTTTTTAACTCAATTTAAATGTTACTGAAAACAGACGTTTTAATAAAAAGCAAAGATTGTTGTATTTTTAGAAATAATTTTCAAAAATATAAAGCAAATTTGAGCGCGTCCTTAAAAAATGAGAAGAGAGACTTTACAAATATATTTATAAAGAAATTTCTATATAAGTTTTGGGCCTACCGCAAATCAAATTTATTTTAATCAGGTTTAGCTTAAACAAAATAATATAAATTGCAAAAAAATATGATCAATAAAGCAAGTAAAATTGCCATGCAGAGCTGGTAAAAAGTAAGCTGCCACTCAATTTCTTTAGAGGAATTATAAGTAAAATCATATTTAAATTATGCGCATATGTATTTTTTTTTCAATCTTCAAGAAAATTTTGATAAACAAAAAAATGGTGTTAGAAGCCAAAAGGCGGTTTAGGGGGCGGGGCGCATTCGGAGTTCATTCTTTTTTTTTTTCGAAAATTTACAGTATAAAAATCTAATTTTTGTTTTTTTAAACTGCTAATATTTAGGTTTGTCAAGAGTAATAAATTTAAAATTTTATATAAAAAATTGAATGAAATTTGAATGCCGCCCTAAGGCTAATTTTTTAAAGCGGGGCTGCAGTTGGCATGGGTTGTGGGAAAAGACGTCCCTCAGCCATAATCATGCCTGTCTTAGTGTGCAAGAGGTAATAGGCACAAGGAGAATAAAGGACTGATGTTAGAGTTGCATTTCTAGGATTATAACGGTCCTTGTAAGTATTCAAATCTGTTCGCGTGTTAAGCTCCATGTAACCGGTAGAGTTGTTGAACTTGAACGTAGTGTGCTGATTGAAATCGATGTACTTGTATACCTCCCTCATTCCAGTATTTTTCTCCCTAGATGGCGCATAATGTTAAAATAATTATTACCTAATAATATTTTATATATATAATTTTAATCAATTTTTTTTATAAATCTTGTTTTATTCTTATTTATCATTTACTAAAAAGCTTTATCCAATTTCGGTAAGATTATTTAAACATTATATATTTAAACAAATCTCTGTTATACACTTAAAAAAAATAAAATAATCTAATCAAACTTTTGTGTACGTATGAATTACATGTGTAACTTTTATTTTATATATTTTTTATTATGATAATATTTGTTTAAATTTTTTACAAAAAATTGCATTTTATCAATTTTGTCTTAGCTAAAATAACAGAATTTTATCGCACGCCCCCCATTTTTACATATTCTAGTTTAAAGGCTGCTGTATTAAAATATGTTATGATTAAGGTGCAACAATTTTCTTACTTGGCCTCACAGCTGTCAGGGTCTTTGGCAAATTGCATCATATCTATACCAAAGCCTTGACGGATATTTGGAATTTCAAGTTCATCCAATGTACCATTTGCCTCCAGATTTTCCGGTTTTAAAATCCTGGCAATACCTCTAGTGACTTTTGCTAAATTGTCGGCCTCAAGGATCACGAGTCTTAGGGGCCCAAATTCTTGAACAGTGACATTATAGTTGGGAAATATGCGTTTCCGAATTTGCCTAAAAAATTTAGATAAGCATAACTATGGTTAACTTAGGTCGATTTTTAAATCAACTTTAATTATATTTTGCCCAATTTATCTGTTATTTTTTTATTACATTGCTAATATTTTAGCAAGTCCTTTATTTAGTCAAATCAAATATTCAAAACTATAATCCGCTTTGAAAACATTTATTTGTAATCCAACTGATTTAAAGGCCACGTTCAAAATAAACTTTAAATAGTAATTAGAAGTATATTTTGTGCTAATTATTTTTAAAGAAAGTTGCTAAATTTAAAGTTTGTAAAAATTTTTTTGAAAAATTTACGAAAAATACACACATGTTGAACGTGTTAAAAATATTTAGGACCTAAGCGGCAAAATAAAAATTTTGGCTTCAATAAATTGAAGACAATGGGCTTTTACGGCAGATCAAAAGGTGTTTACTCTAACATTTAAGCCCAAACGACAATATAATATGCCTCTAAATAATCTTGAAACATATGTTTTGCGATACTCATACTACCGGTAAATTAAAAACGAAATAAGGCATGAACTTTGAATTAAAAATAAATTTTTTTTCCACTTTGTATAAATCTAGTTCAAACGTAATCTTGGATGTAAAAAATATTACCTGGCGCGTTTCGACTTAATTGTCACGGCAAAATGGAATTCCATTCTGTATTTACCAAAATAATCAGCTGGTTCAGCGGTTAAATACCATTTTTGGATTTGCGGGGGAGTAAAAAAACTTTCTAATGTAGAGTTAGTTGAAAGCACACTGCCAAAGTAAAATTGTGTATTTTTCGTATTCTTCCCGGCATATTCTTTTAGAGAGTCGGTGACTGCGCTTACATCTACATTTACCACAATAAAAATATAGTTTAAATATAAAAAATTAGGCGCACAACCACTTGCTAACTATGTCCATATAATCAGTAATTTTATATCATTCGCTGGATCTTTCCATTTAGAGTTGCATAAATTAGAAAAAATTTTTAAGAGCGAAAAGATCTATAACGAATATGGGAGAGTTTAGATTTTATTAATTTGTTTATTTCAAATTCTACCGTTATTTCTAATCAAATATAATAAGTCAGCTATAAACATTGTCAAAAAACAAAACAAAATTGAAACAAAAACAAAAAAATAAATATAATTGTTAAAGAGTTAAACTATTATTAAAACCTTAAAAATTATATTTATTAAAAATGGATATTAGGTAATGTTTAGGTTTGGGACCAAATTTTATGTTAATCTAAATGTTGATGTAAGAGCTAGATACACTTAAAAATCAATATTTTAGATGGTTAATATAATTTTCAAAGGATTTTTTTATGGATAATATCAATTTTTTCAGGGTAGTCTAGAGGTCGCAACTGCCAATTAAGTCAAAAAAGGCCATTTTTTTATGAACAAATTTAAAAATCCGAAGGCGGAAGAAATTTTGAAAAAGTAATTTATAGATTTAAGACAAATTTAGGTTTGTCAAAGAAAATTTGTCAAAAATTGAAAAACATTGATAATTAAAACGTTTTCATAAAATTCACGTTTCTGACATTGATATTCGTTTACCTGTGTTATGTTATAATAAATTATTTAGGTTCATTCTGATAAATATAATTACATGTCAATAAAAACTAATATTTTTTGTTTTTCCTGTAATTTTGTCCACGGAAAATAGATATGAGATGGAGATGTGCTAATTTATGTTTTTATTAAAATTTTTTTCTGTTGTGTGTTAACAGGCGGTGATAATTCTACACTCTTTAATTCAGCGTCTCTTACTCCCCAAATTTCGTGGAAGAGCTACCCCCCTCGGCAAAATCACGGGGGTAACAAACTTCGTAATTTATTCATATTCCCCCCATAACTATACCTACCCCCCTCGAATACCTACCCCCCTCGGCCGATTTTTTGGAACCGCTTGGTTCCTCCCCCCCCCCCCCCCCCCCCCGGAGTAGGAGACACTGCTTTAATTTATTAATAAATGTCTGAAAAACAGAAATTTAAGAGAAAACTTTGTAAATTTTATCAAAATGTGCCTAATAATAAGTAAATCAAATCTAAATGATTAAATTCTATAAAAGGTTTTCGTAAATATATGGATTTTAATTTATATATTTATTTAAAAATTACTGATGGGAAAAACTATCAATTAATTTAATTGCCAATTTTTTTAATCCTCAACTAAAACTTATTTAATACAATTTTAAAACCATAAATTACTAATTTAAATATAGCGATAAAAACACATGGAATTAGCAAAAAATGATTCAAAATAATTTTAAGTTGCAATTAACTTCAACCATAACTTAGTTACCAAACTTAAAACCTCTACCCGGTTTTAAAAAATATTTTAGTTGATTGTAACTCAAAACTTGCCTATCTTTTTATTGGTTAACCTGCCCATCCCTAAGAAAATGACATTTAAAACCATTTAATCTAGAAAGCTCTATGACACGGCCCGTTCTGTTAACTCGGTCTTTAAAAGGACATCGAACCGAGGTTTCTATGCCTTTTCGTTTGAGCAATTTTTCCATTCCAATGTAGCCACTCAGGCCCGCCAGAGCTGGCGAAAATAGAAAATTTTCACGGCGCATTTTGCATTCAGGAATCGGTTGACACAAGTCTCGGGCTAAATTTGCATTAGCCTCTACAGGGCCGACATGGCTTTGTAATGCTATCATCGCCGAAAATAGCAATACTAGCGTTGAAGGAGAAAATTGGCTTTGCTTGTTAATCTTGGCCATAATCTAATTTTTATTATATGGCATATAAAAATATTAGGTGTAAAAATATATTATGATAAAATATTAAAATTAGTTAGAAAACAAACTGATTTTAACATTTTTTTCATTTTATATTTTTTACTTTGCTGACTATTTAAAAAGTTGTTTATTAACCAATGCATAGGGGAACTATGCTCTAAATAAAGTTCAAGCCTGGTCTATGATTCAGGCCCTGCCCGCGGGAGTATACTATAGTTCAGAGGTCCATTTTTTTATATTTTAGGCGCGGCCTAGCCCGAATAATTCAAATTCCTTATAACATATCTAAAAAAAGTTCTAGCTCAAATTTATTTGCAATTTACTTTTAAGTTATTTAGTATCAAACGGCTCTAATTTTATAAAAAATAAAAAAAAATATTATAAAAAAATTTAAATGCCTTACTTATAATAAATGTTTTCCTAATCCAAATATATTTTTAAACTTTTGTAAATATCCATAGGTTATAAGGAGGCTTAAAATACCCCCCAAAAAAAAATTCTCAAATTTGACACCGAATAACAAAAAATTTGAGGCAGTGACTAAATTTTTGATTTCTTATTTATAATTAGCACCAAAATCTTGACCAAAAACAATAGCCCTTAAATGATGCTTACCAAATTTTGTTGTCCAGTGTAATCAATAAAATACAGCTTGTAAAAGTAATACTTTTATTGTGTAGTAACAACATTTTTAGCTCTTGTTAATATTTGTGATAAAAAATAAGACCAAATGAGGTTTAAAAAATCGACCCTGCCCCAAAGCCAGAAAGTCCTTATTTCTAATACAGGCCCGTTTGATCTTTAAATCCTATGCCTTGGAAATAAAAAAAGGCGTTACAAAATTATAACTTTGCAGGATACATTTTTTCGTTTTTCGCATAGTAATATTCAATCAGGTCATAAAAAAAATTCTTAACGTTGACCCTTTAATGTATAAGGAATAAAAATAATAAAACTGTTTTTTTTAATTTAATTTTACAGTTAGGCCAATTTATATTAAACAATCGACCATACTATGTATTTAATGAACTTTTAAATTTCGTTAACCGAGTTGGGGCAGATTTTTTTCATAATTTTATATTTTAAAAAAATGTCAATAAAATTGCAAGATAAATTGCCAATTATTGAGAATATTTAAGAGTTAAAATTTGCCTAGGTCCAGGTGAACTCCACGATATGCATCGCAATTTAAACATATTTGTAAAGCGGCAGTTTATTTTTTTTTATTTAAAATCAAAGAACTAGTCAAAGATTTAGGAGAAATCAAATTTTTACAAATCTTGATACTTCGATATTTTAATCTTATGGAAAATGAGATAAAATGCATTAAAACATAGCTTTAAGACGATGCAAAAATTTTACAGTTTAATATTATAAATTGTTACCTTGTAAAGAAATTTGCAAGCAGAATATTTATATCTAACAAAAATATTTAAACTTTTTGTCCTAAATTTCAAAAATAAATATTGATCTGAAATCGCAAATAGCTAAAATAGTTAAGTGAGCCAAAAATTCTCACGAGTATTCTCAAGTAAATATTGGACAAACGCCAGGGCCTGATATTGCGCTTATGGGCACAGGGAATTGTAATAAAAAAGTACTGGGGGGGGGGGGGGGGGGTAGGGGGGGGTGGGCGGGTAAATGGTAAATTAAGAGTTTGAATTTGCCAAAAAGTGAATTTTTTTTTGGTAAGCATTGGGGGCGAGGTCTGTATTTGCTTAAAGTGGAATTGTTTGGACAAGAATTGTCGTCAATGTAATTTTTAATCGTGGAACAGAATTTTTACACCCAAGGCCGGAAGAAGGTCGGGCTAGTGTACCCAAACCATGCCCATCCCTTTAAGTGCTTATTATATGTTAACTAGTTAGAGTACAAGGAGATTCCTTAGATTAATAATCTTATAGCAGCTATATAAATTCATGCCTCGCATCTAGCACCTATATAATTTATAAAGATTTTTAATTTTAATATACACGAGGTTAACGTTTTTCTCTTTAAAAACTTACGGCAGAAAATTAAGAAAAAAGCCAAAGTTACGTCTTGTGTAATTTATGACCCTTCAAAAATTTGTGTTGATTTGGTACCAAATGTAAAACTTAAACGCAAATCGTTAGTAGACTATTACCCAAACTTTAAGTCGGAATAATAAAATGATATGGTATGAGAAATAAAACATTTGCACTATTTTTAAAATTCCGAAATTTTCGCCCAGGTTAAATTAAATCTACAACTGATCGCTTTTTAACCGTAATCTTCATTTTCTGCAAAATTGAATTAAAACACTCGAATCATTATTATGTAATATTGGATATTTGCCTCGGCGCCAGATTAAAGCGTAAAAAATGCGTTTTTATAAATAAAAAATCCCATAGTCTTGAATTTTAAAAACAAGCCAATTACAAAACACGGCTTTATTAAAACTTGGAAAAATATTTGTTTAACAGGTGCATTTATAAATCATTGTTTTTATGAAAATTTATAATTTGGAGAATATAAGATTTTTTAAATTATTTTACATCGGAGCAGTTTCTCTAAGTATGTTGAAATTTTTTAAATTTATACCTAAATATATATAAACATAGCTGATAATAACTTCCACGCAACTCTTTGTAAAAACTCCCTTTAAAGATTTAACATTAACCCAAAATTTTTAAGAAATTAAAAAAAATGTTCAAAAATGAAATAACTCTGAACGCGCCCGACAATAAGTGTTTAGCTCTTATAGAAAGTGTTAACGACGGTATGACTATTTGGAAAAATAGACAACGTTTTAAAAATCACCTAGCTATTAAGGTCACAGATATCACTTTATTTTGTAAAGAGTTGTTAAATAAAAAGTTTGTTTTTTTTGACCTTATTAAAATGTTAATTTCAAACCAATACGTTCTATGTTTTATGAGATGTTTAGATTTTTTAATGAATATTTACACAAGGAAAGGTAAAGCTTGTAATTTATAATGAAAAAAATACGTTTTTCAATTTCCGTCAATGCCTTTTGGCAATAAATAAACATTTGTATTTAAATTGACGTAACAATTTAAAATTATGAAGCAAGTTCTTAAAGCCTAGGCTAAAAAAACTATGTTTGCATGTTAAATCTTAAACGCTGCGCTGGTGTATAGTTAAAGGGGCAACGCTTAAGACGTTTCTAGGGAAAAAGTTCTTAATAAAACTCTTTTACTAAATTTCAATCAAATTATTTCCATTTAAAATTATCTCTTGAAAAGAGTTATTACTTTACTTCTGTAATATATTAAACTGAATACTCTAAGCTCTTTAAACTAAAATGATTTTAGATGTGGCTCTCTCTATCTCAAATACATATAACAGATAACCAAACATTTCTATACCGGCTAAGCCTGTCAGATAATTCAACGTGAAAATGGTTATTTAACCTTATATGGCGAGCTTTAATTCATTTTGAGAAAAAATTAAATATTTACTGTTAACTTTTAAACCTGGGAGGACATTGTTGGTATTTTGCATATTAAATTTAAACTGTCCTTTACGACCTTTTATTATTTGTTTAACTAAGTGTATACTATTTGAATATTAATTATTATCTAAAAGGAACGACCTTTGATTATTTGTTTGAATATTAAGTATTATATGAAATGGCATTGACGACAAAGATATATAAACTGACTGGAATGATAAAATAGAAGATAATAAATAATTATATCAAATCCAATATTTTGGCTATACGACACGCGCCGATGTTCTAACTTGGTGCCGAAGACCACGAATTAATCTGGGTTTACCAAAGATGACTCAATGAATAACGATAATGATAATTATGAAATATTCGAGGAACCTTATAATGATAATCAAATGATATATTCGGATGATTTCGCTGTGGATCAATGGAATTCAGAGGTATAATTATTATAACATCGCTGATGAACAAATATATGATAACGATTTTGATGTAAATAGTCAAGAACTCAGCAATCGTAATGGTCAATGTAGCATTTTCGGCGATCCTATACCAGTCTACAAATAAAATTTATATGGGAGCAAGATGCATGAAAATGCGGATAATAATGAAATTCAACCTATTGAAATTGTTAATAATGGATTATAGGACACTCATATTATGGAAGATTACAATAATGAGGGTGACTTGGGTACTACCGTTGATCAATCTTACAAGTATGATGGCGATAACCTATACGAACCTTTTATCCAGGTAAACAATTTTGACGATATTGGGGGCGAAAGGCATACAATCGATACTGATCATGACGATTATAATCTCTTCAGTCTGAACGAAGAGGAGGAACAACAGTCTGAACAAGATGGTAGCAATGACGAACAGGTGAATCCCAACAATACATGGACACCCTTCGAAACAAACATGGACTTTAATCAGTACTCAAAACCTTACGACGTGTATGAGAACGAAATGGGGCAACAAGCGATGAGGAAGATGGATGATCACTTGATAGACTTGGTCATCGATGACGATCAGGTGAACGATAGTGCCCCGTGGTACTTTGACATAAACTCGAGAAGGGACGTAATCGAAGACAACAAATCAACTTCGATTAGGGAACACAGCATTCAATTATGGGCGGCATTACGCACCCGAATTATAATTTTAAATAAAGCAGGCCTTAATGTTAAGACAATGCATGATTCTATTTTGTTATAAGGAGAAAAATCATGGGTGGGGTAAAAAGTTAATAAAGATTTTGTTTGTGGCCATTAAATGTATATATATGCCATATGATAGAGGGAAGTTTAAACTGGCCTCACTGGCAGGTGAACAAGGAACGAGCCTGCCTACACAAGGTCGCGAGTTCAACTCCTTGGCCACCAATTAGAACATCGGCGCGTGTCGTATAGCCAAAATATTGGATTTCATATAATTATTTATTATCTTCTATTTTATCATTCCAGTCAGTTTATATATCTTTGTCGTCAATGCCATTTCATATAATACTTAATATTCAAACAAATAATCAAAGGTCGTTTCTTTTAGATAATAATTAATATTCAAATAGTATACACTTAGTTAAACAAATAAAAGGTCGTAAAGGACAGTTTAAATTTAATATGCAAAATACCAACAGACATGTTAAAATATATTTAATTGGGACATTTGAGGCCCTAACCCCCGATCGGCTAAATAGAGGACTGGGAACTTTTGAACTAAACCCGCGATGCTAGTGTGAATAATTTTTAACGAGTACAGTTTTCGGTACGGACTCCAATTTTTGACCCCTATTACTTCAAGAGTTTTGAACATTTGTTTATTTAGTTTTTAAGTGTTTTAAAATTTTAATAAAATTATATTGTCATTAATGTATTTTACAAATTTTAACACAAGTAAAAATAATCTTAAAATGGAAATTTTCTTTTTCTATATATCATTATAAATATTTGTCATTAAATTAAATTTATATTTACTAGTTAAATTGTGCTCTTAAGTCACATATATAAAATAAATATTTTCTGGCTATTAATCACCCCAAAATTTAAATAGTATAAATATAATCTATCATTATTATACAAGACAAACATGTAATATTATTTGTGTGTAAGTTATTATAAAGTATACCTAAATAGAGTTGTTTTTTTTAAATTTACATTAAGGTAATAGCATGAATTTTAATATTAAATTGATTACTTAAAATTTAAGATAGGGTCTCTATGGATCAACAATGCTATTTGCGGGTTGGTCAAGCGAACAAAAATGCTTCAAACTCTATGACATTTAATTTAAATGTATATTGGAATAACAAAAAATTATTAAATTTAAGTATTCATGCAATTTGATCTTTTAAATTTGGGGTACCCAGTAACCCTACACAAAATACTATCTTATATATTGAGTTGCCTTAATTTACATCTTTTGAAAAATGTATAATCAAATACAATATATTGTTAAATAAATATGTTGATACGCATTTTATTCGGTATTGTTAAAATGACCAATAGTGGTAAGGGCTAGGATTATTCCTGTAAGCAGGGTTGAGTCCTTCTAGATGAAGCTAGGGTTAGGGAATGCCTAACCTTAGTAGATTATACATTAGAAAACCAATACAAATCAATATTTATTATAAACAAAAGAACATATGCATCAAATCATAATCACATAATCACGTCCTATCTAGACAGGTATGTAATATATAAAGCTTTGGAAATAAGTATTCATGCATTTGTTGCAATTTTAAGGTTTATTTATAGAAATTAAAAATTAACAAACTTAATATTTTATTTTTTGTTGATTTGTTTCCCTATTTTGTTAAGCAAATAAAAATGTATCAATTGAATTTATTTGCTTATATAATTATAGAACACAAAAGCTTAAGGTAAAATTGAACATGTATGTCTCCTCCAGGCACTTCTTGTATTTTTTTTTACCTATCCGGTGCAGATTCAAAATTACAATATATACTAATTGGTATTCTATTTTTGTCAAGCTTTTTGCGCGCTAAATCTTTATAAATATTTTATTCCTAACATTTTTATTAAAACTAAAAACTTTAGCTTCCTACAAAAAAAGAACAGGTGATACTTTATGTGATGGATTAAAAAAATTTTTACCAACAAATTTTTTTCCCTATTTTGCTACTGGAACTATATGTAACTCGGCTAAAAATTACAAAATTTAAAATAAACAAAAAATATTATATTAGGGTAATAATGTTAATAAAAGATATAGCGGTAATTGTAGTAAATATAAGTCAAATTTACAACCAGCATAAAATTTAAATAAAAAATTTTGTATAACAGCAAAATTAATTTTAAGCCTGCTTTTAAATTAAAGTTTTTTATAGGCGTGAATATAACTTAATAATAACCTATACTTGACATAAACATATTATTACAAGACACCTACACCTTTTGTGAATGAAATATTTAATTTAGTTTCATCTGTATTTAAGCATGGAACCACAGATTTCAGTTCCCAAACCAGTCATTGATTTTTTCAGCAACTTTCAGCGAAGCATAAACGAGAAAAAAGTTGCTGAAATACAACATGCTTACGATGAGTAAACTTGTTTTTCTTTTACTTTAGATTACCTGCTATAATATCCGCATTTTTTACCAATCAACTTTTACCGCCTGTTGAAATTTTGGGAAAACATTTAGAGAGTTTATATGATTTTATCTTATTGTTTAGTTATTGGAATTTTTGAGCTACTCTATGATCAACTTAGATATAGGCTTATATTTGCAAGGGTAATTTAACTTTATTTTATTCTTTTATATAGAGGGAAGCCACTTATGAAGAATTTCATGAAAGTTTTTTTATGCACCACAAATTATTTGGATTTATTTTGAAAGATGAATTAAGTCGTCAAATATTTTTACCTAAGCAATGGATTTGGGACATATTAGATAGCTTTGTGTTTCAAGTATATATTTTTTAAATTAGAACATTTTAAAATAATTTAACATGTTTATTATATGGTTATTTGCCAGTTTACTCAGCACATGATATATGAGGCATGTAAAGAAAATGCAGAAGCAAGTGCTAACCAGAAACCAGTACAAGCATTTATTTATTTCTTTTTGATTTTGATGTTTATTCTAACTAATCTTTAATTATATAAAGATTTGGAAGCCTGTGTTTGTACTTCAAACCTTAACTGAGCTTGTCCAGGCTGCAAGTAATATAATTATGTTTAAACCTTGTTTATCATACCTTATTAGCTTAAATTTGCTAAACATACTCTTTTCTATATACACTTTATTTGACTTAATAGAATTCTATAAAATGCCTTACCATCAGATGATCAAATTGTTTGGAGTATTTAGTGCTGTACAACTGCTTAGACTTAACACTGTTTTTGGGGATTTTTACTTTGCTCTTAAAGCTATTGAAGATATGGATTCTGAACAAGAGGTCACTATATACATCCTTAATTGTCCTTATTTTTTTGTGTATATGCCATTAAATGTTATTATTGAAAGCCAATGTAAAAATATTTATTTAAAGACCTTATAGGAAAATTTAGGTTAAGGCAATGCATTTGGTAAAACATTAAGAGAACCCTATCTTTTTAGTACCATTTCTATAACTTAGCAAACTGTATTAAATTACTAAAATATACATTTTCTAATGTGGATTTAAGTGTGTGCAGGTCAACACAAAAAAAAAATTAAGCATCTTATCCCATCAATACATATCAATTTGATTTACTTTTTATTTTATTATTTATTATAAAAAATGACATATTAAAGTTAAAATTTGTTAATTTTTTATTTTGAAGCTGTGCAAAACATTCAATTATTATAATATTGTACACATAAAATGTTTAAGTTTTAATATTTAAATCTGATATTTCATATTATCATATAAAATGTTTTTTTTGGTTTACAAATTTTTGGGTTTCAAACTTTATTGTTGTTGAGAAATTATATTTAATATTAAGATAATTGATTTTCCTTTTTTTGTTTAAAATGATTATGGTTAATTTGATTATATATACATAACCTTGCCTACATCATTTTGGATAAGACTTTCAGAATTGTTAGGGCTAGGAATGTTTATAAAAATTTAGTTTTGCCTCTACTAAAATAGATTATTCTTTTTTTCAAATTACATTTTTTATTTTATTTATGATTTACCTAGTATTTTATTATTATTATTATCATTTTTTTCTCTCTCAACAATTCATAGGCTATGATGGTGTATGATTGCAAAGCCACTTACTATTACTACGCAGCGTTTGCTGCCATGATGTCCCGTGAATACCAAAGGAGCATAAGATATTGCGTTTTATTGCTCAACGGGCTACGCAAAGATATAAACCCTTCGATTGACTTCACTTTGCAAGTTTCTATTTCTAAATAAATAATCGTTTTTATACCTAATTTTGTTATTTAATTTGTTGTTTATTTGTATAATTTTGTTTTTTGATGAGAATTGTTATGACTATTGGTTGAGAAATGTTGTTTAAGTTATTTGTTTGACTTATAGTTTATTAAGTTATTCCTATATTTTAATTATTTTTGTAATAAATGTTTCATATGATTATATTCATTTTTTTGCAATATATAATCAAAGTTCTCTCTTTATATATGTGTCTGCTAACATGTATTTAAATGTTTTTTATAGTTTTGTTACATTTATACACCGTAATATACTTAAGCACATGCTCAGATTAATATTTTTAGCTCAAATTATTTTTTTCCCCCTTAAATTATGATCAACTTTATTTTTGCCGCATTTAGACAAAGAATTTTGAGAATAAGGTGAAGTACATCCTTGCCATTTCGTTTGTCCTGTACCCTTGCCGTCTTGACGAAAACACTGGGAATCAGCTTAGGGAATATGCTGGGGAGCTTATAGCCAATATGAATAAAGGGTAATCGTAAACGCTTATACATATGTATAATACAGGTCAACAAATATCAACTGCCAGAAAAAAATAAATTTAGAAAACATTAAAGCATCCCCATGTTGACTTTATTACGTATATATTTTCTGTCCTTCTTAGTTTCTTGCGCCTTCGGCTCCTTTCCGTCCAGATTGAAAAATGGCTTTTTTTTGAACAAATTGACAGATTTTGCGACCTCGAAAATACACTAAAAAATTTTAGATTATTTTTTTATTTTACATAAAAATTAATCTCTTGTTAACTCATATTTATCATTTTAAATAATGAGAAATAAAATTTTTTAGATCTTAAGCTTTTCAACAGCATTTAGATAATGCAGAATATTTCGCATTCATACTTGTTACGATATGTTATCGGTTTTTAAAAAATATTAATTAAAATTTTTAGTTTAACAGTTTAGCAGTTGTAAATATGCAAAAAGAAAAATTAATTTTTTTTTGTTTCTAAATCTATTCCTCTCAAAAATAAATTTGTGTATGTAATAATTAAAAAAAATAGAAAAACTAAAATTAGGTTTGAATTTTTTCTATATACTTTTTGCCCAACAGAGGTGGATGGGTGGCATTATTGTTAAGACATTGCATCCGTAAGCCCCGACCCGACAATTGGTTGTTTAATGAGATTTAACGCACGTCGGCTACCTGAGAAAAATTTTACGGCTTTGTATATCCTGGCGTCGTCTCCCATTCACTTTATAATAATGCTATGCGCTGTTGTCAAGCTTATAATATATTCGTATATGGCTATTTTTTTCTGAAAACGCGATCTTTTGTTAGGGGCGTGAGTGGAAGCCTTAAACGTTATGCCTGAGGGAGAGCCTAGGCTATTAATATATAGGTCATAGACCAACAGATATTTTTAAATCAACCCCACGTTTAAAGCTTTTGTGGTATTAAAGTTTTTTTTACCTATTAAACCTTTACTTTGTTTATAGTTCATATTTATAATTCAGGAATTTGGATTCTTTCGTGGCTTGCTTTAACGAAGTCTACCAAGATTTTCTGCAATTGACACCTGATTATGTAATGACATTTTTTAAGTTAAAAATTTTGTATATTTGTGTGTTAAGTTAAATTGATTTTTATAGTTTACAAAAATTTTGAATGTTATTTTTAATATAACTTAGTTATTATTCTTAATACATATCTTATAATTTACACAGGTCCGAAAGTATTTGAGATTTATGAGCTAACTTTAGAAACCAGACCTGCCATCATTTAGATTTTGTAAGCTGGCATATTAAAAATTTTGAAAAATGTTTAAAAAAATTAAAACAAAGAAAATATCGAAAAAAAAAAAAATTATATAAAATTAAAAACTGAAACTCTATTACAGGCTATTGGACAATACTTAACAGAGGTATATAGTCGCAGTATATTTAGAACATGGGCTTAAAATTTTAACAACCTTATCTAACCAAAAATTTTTTTTATAGGGGCCTCACTGCGGCCTTTATAGCTGTAACATTCGTGGCTTGTAAATTATTCTCGTGGGGAACATTATCTATTCTTGTGGGGAACCTAATTTATTCTCGTGGGAACCTTATATTTGTTTAATAGTAGTTTTTAACTTCTAGATTTAGAGAAATAATTTTTATTAGGTCACCTGTTTATTGCACTCAACTCCGGGCCATAGCTATTTTTTGTGTCTTTTTGTATTTGACCACTTTTCGTCTTTCACCATTGCGATATTATTTCCTTCACTACAAAGTATTTCCCCCATATCCTATTTCCTACAAATGCGATCGTAAATAGCGTACTTTAATAATTTTTTGCAGGCATTTTATTGGTGTTTTCCTTTAATTACCTTTTATCACCAGCTGTAAGCTTTAGCTTTTTATTCAGGAGGGAGTTTTGGTTTTTTTTGGGGCTAATTTTCTATGGCTGTAAGTTGAGGTCATTTTTTGACAAAGTGCTGACTGCCCTCTCTGCAACTCCATTGCTGATAGCGTGGTAGGCTTGTCTAGATATTTGTCGTATGATTAACCATTCACAGAAGTCTATTAATTCTTTAGCGACGAACGCTTTTCCATTATCGGACCCTAAATTTTTGACTATCCAAAATGAATTTTGTTTCCCTATCGCTTCTCAAAAATTTTGTTACAATGTCTTTAATATATCGGAAATATTTTATGCTAAAGATCATTTTTTTTTCAATTAGTGTTTAAGTTTTAATATTACAACAAATAATCACCGTAAATAAGACTCTGCGTTCTATTTCGTGTTTATATTTTTTAAATTTTTAGCTCTGGCCAAATTCTAGATTTCAAATCCTATATTTCGTCTCCTATAGGTTTGGGTGCCTTATATTCTGTATAACCTAAATGATGATGTAAAAATACTTTAAAAAAATATTTATTATTTGAGATATAAAATTTAAGTTACAATTAAAGAAAAAAAATTTGTTTGAAATTTTTCTATTTCGCGTATTCTCGAGTTCGCAAAATCTTTTAATTTGATCAAATTTTGCTAATTTTTCGAAATATACCTAGGAATATAGCCGAAACGTAAAGAAGTTTTGGAAAATGGAACATACATATGAGATATAAGGCCACTATGTAGATTATTTAAAGTTTTATTGATTATTTATTGTTATATGTCGATCTGTTTTACAATCGAACTCAAAGTATAAATTTGTATTTTTTGCTACACAATTACGATATATAGGTGTGTAAAATTTTATAAGTTTTATCTGAAAAATTAATTGAGAAGTTTATCGAAAGTATGAATAAAAACTAGTTGTAAATTATTTTTAGGAATTTTTATTTATTAGGTTGCTTACCTAACAATTTAACATAAGTTTTATAAAGATCAAATAAATTAAATATATATTTTAAAATTAATGTTAATGCATATTTAAATCAATTTATATAAAGTTAATCATGTATTTATGAAAAACGGTGTTCGTAATAAAGCAGCTATTATTATGTTTAGAATTAAATATTAGTAATGTGCCTTTAGTGTTTTTGGCAACAATAAAATGTACAAATCAACCAGAGCTGGGAAAATGCCCATTTTTGGGTCAAACTCATTTTTTTATTTTTCGAAATTTGGGAAAAATAAAGGGTTTTAGCTTTAATCAAAAAAATATTTTTAAAATTTAAGATTTTCTCCTTATATTATGTATTTATTAATAATTGATTTTTTTGATTTGTCATAAAATTTTTAAAAAACAAAAATTTGAGTTTAGTCGAAAAATGAGTTTTTTCCCAGCTCTTTAAAAATTCTTTCTAATTTAATTTTTGAGAATATTTATTTAATTTCGTCATTACATACATTGATGACTTTTTTATTAGGAAATACGAGCTATTTGAAAATATACAAACCCTTTTTACAATTATTTAGAAACAATCTAACATACGGGCCGTTTTTATTGAAGAGATGACCCAATGCCTGTGCATTCCGCCTATGAGAGGCATGTTAAAATTGTATTCTACCCTCCCCCTTGCAAAGCTGGCCTTAGCAACTAACATGTTACATAACAACAATGTCAACATCGGAGGATGACATCAAAACCACTTTGCTACTACTAAAAGTTTTTCTTTTTTTAATGGGCGCGTTTAGACTTCATTCATTTTTTTGTAGAATTAAAAATTTTTTTAAAATATTTTTGAAAACTTTTACAAAAAAAATTATTTTTAAATGCTAATAATAAAGATTGACCATTTTTTTGTTAAAATGCGTTCAATGAAAAAGCAAATTTTTTTAAAATTTTTAAGAAGTCTGAACGCACCCCCTTATACGATTTTTATAATTTAAACATTTTTTTTATTTCGGGCATATTCAAATTGAACTTTTGTTTTGTTTTTTTTTTGGATGCATTAGTTATAATTTTGTTGATCTATAAAATTTAAACAAATAAGAGGAGAAAATGTTTGAACACGTTAAATAATTTTTAGACATAATGCTGTTTTTGTTTATAGAATAAAATTACCACAAACATTTATAAAATATTAATTTGGAGGACAAACTAAATTATATAATTTGAAATAATACGAAAAATGATTTTTTTTTGTGTTTTATATTGGCTTTGTACGTTACCTTACAGGAATGAGGTTAAATTAAGTTTTAGCTTTTTGTTTTTTTTTTCAAAAATTTTTGTGTTCCATGTAGGAAACCTTTTTTTTTATTATTACTTTGTAAACCATTATGTCCTATTAGTTTAATATTTAAAAATCCAAAGAAATGGTCGTTACCTAAAACTGATTAATTTACGAAGGTGAAGAATCATTGCATAAAATTTGTCTCGAGTTTAAATAAGTTTGTAATTTTTCTTATAATAATTTATATCCATTACGCATGTTAATTTGTTAAACCCATTTTTAATTTTTGTCATGCATTTATACGCCAAATTTTAGCATAACAATGTTCAATAATTATTTTATTTTTGAATTTTATTCACGCATTTTAATAAAATGTAAAGTAAACGTTTGATCAATTAAGCCATTTTATATACTTAAATAAAAAAGAATGCGTTTAGAGTCATTAGGTTTTTACAAAAAATTTTAAAATTTCTGAAAATTTAAAATTCTAAATAATTAAGTTTTTACTTCGAAAATTATTAAGTATTGTGTTTAAAATATTTTTTGACAAGAGTTTGATAAATTTTATACAAATTTATATAAACATAGCTATTAACACCGGAAAACAATATTTGGACGACCTTAAGCATAATTCAGCCAACTATTGCTTTTGGTCAAATTTTTGGTGCTGATTACGAATATGAAATCAGGTTTTTAACCTTTGCCACAGATTACTAGTTATCCCATGTCAAAAATAAGATTTTCTAATTTTGTGGGTATTTTGGGCGCTATATAATTTATAGTAACAAAAGTTTTAAAATATTAAGAGAACATTCATTAAATAACCTAGCGGTTTGAATTAATATATAATTTTTTTTATGTTAGTAAAATTCGTGGTTTTTTTCATAAAAGCTGTTTTCTGATTCCTAATAATTTGAAAATATTGCAAATAATTTAGAGTAATAACCTTTTTTTGATGATTTCTTCATAAGGAATCTAAAATGCCAATGGAATTTTTAAAAAATAATTACTAGTTTAAGAATTATTGTGCATTTTTTCCTGAACTGAATGCAGTATAAAAAAAATGGAGTCTCTGGGAGAAGACTTAAACCCGTTTTTGCAAAAAAATCCCTATGTTTTTGTTGTCCAGCTTAATCATTTACTAGGACTCAATCTGCTTAAAAAATTTAACATTGAATTAAGTTTTATTTATATATTTTTTTTAAATATTTAAATAAACCTTTAACGCAACCAAAGTTAATTTTTTCTCCATTTTTGAATCAGTATACATTTAAATATTTAATAGTATGTATGGGGCTGATTGATATTTCATTAAATCATTCTTTATTATTTAAGGAAAATCTTTGTAGCAGGCACGGTCCTTTGTAGCAATAATTTAGTGCGTATATGTCCCCCTATAACATTATTTATTAAAATATTACTTATAAAAAACTAAAATTTATACATTTGTCGGTTAAAACCCGTTACAAGTTTATTTAATTACCAAATGTATTTGTATAATTTGTTAAATTATGGGAATGTTAGTCTTAATTGATTAAACGTAAAAGCTAGCCTGGATTTTTATATAATTCAAAACATATTTATGAATTTTTCGCCTAATGGTTATTTGACTTTTTAAGTTTATTGTGATACGCTATCTATTTATTAAATGCATACATAAATATGTAATTAATTTTTATATATAGCAAAAAACGCGTGAAATTAAAATAGCTTGCTCTTCTTGTACAGACGATTTAGCAGACGCTCCTCTGCCGTCGACTGCTAACCAATACTTTCAGGTTCAACCCTTGCCAGATTACGATTTTAGCCTTGACAGTGCCGGAATAATTCATACGTTTGATACTAAGATTGAAAGGAAACTCGGAGATTTCCTTGTTAAGCAAATTTTAAGATTTGACGAGGTACATTGTTTAGACATATGATATATTTTTACAAAATATTTTTACAAAATTTAAATTATTGTATATCTTTTTAGATGTTTTTTTACTATAAATTTCCAAAAATCAAAATATTTTGTGTGTTGCTACTGCATAGACATATTAAATAATAATAATTTTTATTAATACTTTTCGCTTTTTTTGGCAAAATGCTTGCTCTAAATTTAAAAATTAGATGAAGTTTTTTATTTTTGTACAAAAATTTTATTTTTTATCAAAATATTTGTTCTTTATTAAGTGAGACCGAAAGTATTGAATCGGGGCCTTTTAATATTTAATCATACTCTTAAATTCCTATCTAGATTATAGTTAGGAATTGAGCAAGTTTATAACAATAAAAAATTAATAAAAAAAGTATATTGCAAAACACAATTTAATTTATATAAATTTTATGAAAAATATTAATGACTATAATTTTCAAGCTGCAACTGGTTTATATCGAAATTTAATTTTGGATGTTTTTATCTAAAAATTATATTTTCCCTTTTTGAAATTTAATTGATTAATACTTACAAAACCATATAGATGATTATTTTTTTTAACCATTAGATAAACAAGAATCTTAAGAAAATAAAGACCTTTGCCTGATTACCAATTCGACACGATGGGAATTTTTTTGCAGAAAAGAATATGGATTTACTTTTAAATAAAATCAATAAAATAAATTTATTAATATTTCATGCTATTTTAGTTTAGATTTTTGTTATTTTCGCTATTATCATGATATATAGGTTAAATATCAGTTGAGTGTCCTCGTAATATTTTAAAATTCCAATTGTTTCGCGTTTTCTAAAACGGCCTTAAAAAACTGAAATTGAATAATTATGTAGTACCCGTTTGCTATACGCCTAAATTTCTTTTTTTCTAAACCTGACCAATTTTATTTCTTTCATACGTTTAATTTTTATTCCTCAAATTATTTTCATTTACTGTGGCCACAGCTATAAAAAATCATTCAAATATTTTTTAAATTAGAGTAAATCAATTATTATTCCCGAACACACAAGTTTTTGTTTTATCATTTTAGGCATATCATTTAAGGCCTCTCAACGCCCTTAAGGTTTGTGCACGCGTGCTCATTTCTCAAAAAAAAAACAATCGATGCCTGGAAACCCAAATCTTTTGCATGCAAGACAGGAATTATATTGAGATACCTCCTTTGAGCCAATCAAACAGTTTATTTTAATGAGATGACACAAAACTGTAAGGAATCAATAAAAATAGGCTTGCCGCATCAATCACAATATGAATTAAAGAGTTGATTCATACTTCGAAATCTTGATGTTATTGTTAAAAATTTTATTTAAGGAGAAAAGTATTATATTAAAATTCATGACTTTATATAATGTGTCTTCATGTCACGAAAATAAAAATTTTAAAATTCTTTAAAAAAATTAAAGATCTCGGAACACGACCTTATTCTCAAAAAAAGGTTTTATGTTTTAATTGTGCATTTTTGCTAAATCACCGGCTTAGGCCCTTGACCCACCTTTAATATAACACCTGTCAACAATTTTTTGAGAGTTATGAGGTAACTACTGAGATCAAACCTGCCATCTTTGGGAATAACACAACCGTTTACCGTTTTTCCTAATCAAACTTAGAGTCAGTTATAAACATTGAAAATTTTATAATAAAAGTTTAAAATACCAAAAAAGATTCAAAAACTAAAATAAATTGAAATTTGTATATTCACAATAGTTAAACTGTTAAATTCAAACTTCAAATGATATTTTCATTAAAAACCGATATTAAATCGTGTGGTATTTAAGTTTGGACGCGAATTATTTTGTATTATTTAAATGCCGATGTAAGAGCTTGATATTTAAAAAAAATTTATTTTTTATTATTTATGATTTAATATATAAGTTAGAAAGAATTTTTATACGCAAAAAATTTTTAAATTTTTTCTTTTTAATGTTAATTTAGATCTGTCAAATTAGTCAAAAAAGGTTATTTTTTGTTATATACGGATCTAAGGAGCCAAAGACGGAAGAAACTCAGAAAAACGAAAAATATATATGAGAGTTGGCCATTATGGCAATGCATTCTTTAATGTTTTCATAAAATTCACGTTTCTGACATTGATATTTGTGGACCTGTTATAAGACGCGTTCAATGTTGACTTATTTTTTCATATATAAAGAGCATTTTGAAATTTCTAATTTTTATTAACAATACTTGTAATGAATTAAAATTTTCAATGACTGTACCTACTTAAGCACGTTCCAATTTTAATTTTAAGCATAAAATTATAAATATTAATAATTTTTTATTGTAGGAAAGGAATTTTTTCAATTATTTGAGAAAAATAAAAGTGAATACCATTACCATAGCGCATGTAGGTCCATTTGACAGAGAAAAAGGGATGGAATGAGCAAATAAAGAAGTCAAGGACATTCAATATAATAACATATTGCATAAAAAAAATAACAAAAATATTTAATAGATGGCGTTTTTTTCGATAAAAATATAGAAATAAATATTTTACGTTCATTAGAATACATTACTGCGGGGATAATAAATTTTTAAGACAAAAAAAGTTTCCTAACGCTTGTTTTCGGAGCAATTGTGGATGAATATCTCATTTACTTTAGGATTCTGTCGCAAAATGCGCGCCAATAAGAGTATATATCCTGTTTTTGTCAACTCGTGTTGACATCTTAAATTCAGTAATTTTTGTATTAGTTTTGCACCTAATTTATTTCACACTATTTGTAATTTGGCTCAACTATTTTTTTTGGACTCTCAAATTGACCATCGTTTATGTTGTTTTTCATAATATTGCTCTTAACTTTTTAGGTGCATCCTATATATTTTTTAGCCAATTTTACCTTTTATATTTAGTTCATCCTGGTCTTATTAATTCTTAATTTAGTTTAATTAATCCCCTCTGAGTTTCTTCAATTTTATAAATGGTCTCTTTCAATTTTAATCATAATGTGGCCCAATTTATTAAGATTATATTACTGATGCATCATTGTAAATTATGATAATTTTTCCAATTTATTACACAACCGAATTAAGTGTGACGCCACTAGCGTTATATTTATTATAATTATTTAATTTATATTCTCTTTATCTTTAACATGAAACGTATTTTAACAAATCAGCATTAATAGCATTTAATAATGCTTTTTCTGAAATTTAAAGATTTTAATAATCGTATAATTTTTTATTTTTATTTTTCGTAAAAATTAAATGACTTTAAACACGCCCTTAGCAAATCAATAAGAGTGTTCCTTATTTAAAAATTTAATTTTTAAACGTTTGGTTTATCATATCCCTGATTACTTTTCCCAACCAAGGCGTTTAACCGTTTAAGGCTCTGATTCTTCTTACACCAGGGCAAAGCACAATCAATATTGCTGTTGGGTTATATAGTTACATTTCTCACGCCCAAAACTTATTTTTTGAGCCCTAGGGTAATTGTTTAGGGCCTATTGCATAAGTAGGCCTTTTAGAAGTTTCAAATTGGTTTTACAGGTATGCTAATGTAATGTCGCTTATAGAGGTAATCCAACATCAGACCTCACGTGTAAGTTAGAAAATTTTTCCAAGATTTATGCAATCCAACTTTAAATACCTATTATGGTAATGGTCTATTTTAAACGGAAAACAGTTAAGCCTGTAGATCTATACAATAAAACATATGCTGTACATTTTTAATTTTCCAAATTTTAAGGGAAAAATGATTTAGCTAGTCGTAAATAAATGTAATAATTTGCAATCAGAATAGATCGAGAACAAAAATAATTTTGTTTTTGATGCATATATAAGCCAAGTCAAAAATTAATGAGAACTATGAGCTAACTTCAAAGAAGAGGGAAATTTTTTTAACTTTATAATTAAATCAAAATTTATAAGCCAGCTATAAACATTTGAAGTATTAATATTTAAAAAAATAAAAAATAATTTAAAATCAAAAATTAATAGATTTTATTTTTTACATTTTTACAGTTTAAACCGTAAATAATGTTCTTATTAAAAAACAAAAAATATACCGTGTCCTAATTAAATTGGAAGTGCCAAATCTTATATGAGTTTAGTTGATATGTAAGAGCATTACTTAAAAAATTTTATTATTTAAAAAAATATGTGATGTGTTAAGTGATTTTAATCTCTCGATTGCCTTTCATACGTTGCTTTGCCATCTTGTATATCAAATTTTGTCCACTTTTGGTGGCCATTTCGTCGTAGGTTCTCTCGTAAATTTCGCGCTTAGCTTGACGTACCACATTTCTGATGACTTTGCCTTAAAGTTGGTAGCTTGTCATAAATCAATTGACACTTTTCCAACGTTTGTACAGCTTTTTCTTGTCTTGGCGAGCTCTACTTTTTCATTCCACCACCAAGTAACTACCCTTTTTTTTCTATCACGTCCTCCTTTTGTTATTCCATTTATGTCCTTCCTTGCCTGTCGTTTTAAGTCTTGAAAAAAGCTGCTCCCAGAAAAGTATTGGAATTTTAGTGTCCTGATGGCTGTAGTCTTCAAGTAAAGTTGATGGCAAAACTTCGTTTCTATCTTTCTAAGCTTAGACCATTTGATTTGGGGTAGGAATTGAACTTTGTTGCGTGTGAACTTGTGTCAACATGAAGTCCATAATAAGGAGTTGGTGCTGCTCTGATATAGTTTCAGGTATAATCTTGCAGTCTTTGTGTTTGAGCTGCCGCTTTGATAGGTAATGAGATAAGACCTTTGGCAGAAGGTGTTAGTTATAGCCATATCGTATGCCTGTGTTAGTCTTAGCACGTGCCCCTCCCCCCTTTCCCATCTTTATTAATAACTCCATATCCTTTCCCACCATGGACTACTTCATACCCAGTGTTTTCTTGACTTACATGAGCGTTAAAATCCCCAGCTATAATTGTTAATTCATTATTGACCTGGTCTACATAAAATTTAGTCCCATAAATTAGGTTTTTATATTAGGCCCGGATCAGCCCTGATTTGAAAATATTCACCAAAAATTATATCTAACAAGCCTTAAACCCATAAAATAATCAATATGACCAATTTAGAAATAAAACTTTTCTACACGATAAATTTATTATTTTTAGTTCTTGTTAAATAATAAGAAACACAAAAAAAGACAAATAAAATTTAAATTTTATAATTTGGGCTAAGCTTACCCGTTTATAGAGCCGGCACTGGCCGGGTTTTAGGGACCCGCGGTAAAGAATCAAAAAGTTTAAAATTTAGTTTCTTTAAAGTTTTTTAAAAAATCAAGTGTGAACCCACTTAGGGATGATTAATCAGAGCTGGGAAAAAACCCATTTTTCGACTAAACTCAAATTTTTGTTTTTTAAATTTTTTTTGACAGATTAAAAAAATCAATTATAAATAAATACAAAATATATGCAAAAAATCTTAAATTTTATAAATATTTTTTAGATTAAAGCTAAAACCCTTTATTTTTTCTAAATTTCGAACAATAAAAAATGAGTTTGACCCAAAAATCGGCATTTTCCCAGCTCTGTGATTAATACCCTAACTTGATTTTCCGCTTAGTAGTTGCTTTTTCATCATATTTCTCAATTGTGTTATATTTGCACTTAAGGTATGTAAAATCATGTTTATAAAACAAAATTTTTCCAGTCAAAACTTGAATAATAATAAAGTTAAAAAAACATATTATAATATGCCTTCTCATTATTTTAATAATATATCCTTTAGTTTGGGAGCGGCGTTTTGTCGAAAATGTAAAATAGCTTTTCTTAAATTAAAACGTCTGAACCAGAGATCCGCAAAAACCAAAATTTGGGAGTCCGGCCCGGCCCGGGTTTAATTTTTTTACCCTTACGCCGGCCCGGCCCGGGTTCAATTTTTTTTGCCTTTACGCCGGCCCGGCCCAACCCGGTTTTTTTTAAAATTTTTGAGCCCGGCCCGGAAGAAAAATTTTAAGCCCGGCTAAAACCCGGGTTTAATTATTTTTATAATTTTCAATATTTATCTTAAATTTTGTTCAATTTATATAAATTAAATTTTGTACTTATATATGATGCAAACTCATAAAAATGAATATACATCAAAATTTTTATTGTTATAAAAATAAAAAACATTTGTAAGAGTATCCAAAATCACATTTTATAAATTTGAATATAAAAATAATAAAATGTCGAGTTTCTCTGGAGCCAGCCGGGTACGCCTCTCCTCATAAACTCGTCCAGCAATTGAAAAAATTTATCAACGAATGAAAATTATAGTGAGAAAAAAATAAGCCATTTAATCTATATTAAAAGAAAAACTTATTTACAGAGAAGTTATGCTGTAATGAAGTTTAATAAAAAATAATTTAATAAATAATTTTATATATATATTAACTTATTTAACCAACCCGGGCCGGGTCTAGGCCCGGCCCGGGCGAGAAAAATTTTTTATTATGTCAGGCCCGGCCCGCCCGGATGTTAATTTTTTCCAGTCAGCGCCGGCCCGGGTCCGGGTTTCCGGGCCGGCTGCGGATCTCTGGTCTGAACGTAATAACACAAAAAAGTGAAAAAAATTTAATGTCTATCCACTGGGTAATGGACAATACATCAAGTATAGGACGGAGATGGCGTTGAAACAAAAAAATGCGTGCGTCATTTTTTAAAAAGTTAGGTGCGAACAACGAAGAATACAAAAGCATTCAGTAGATGGCGTATTTCCCACATCATTATTTAAATATTTTATATAATTCTAATCAGGTACTTTACTGGCCGTATTCCATTCGATTGGCACTAGTTCACTAGTAATCAATACCTATATTATTTCAAAACAGTTTAGGGTTCCGTTTTAGTATTTGAATATCCGATCCTTTTTTTACGACGTTTTAAAGTCCCTAGCACTTCATGAATTGGTTTTTTTACTAGAATTAATTTCATAAAAAAACACATGTAATGTATGTATGCGTTTAATTGAATAAAGTTCCTGTTAGAATTTTTCTTATATAAAAAATATTAAAAAGATTTTATTTATGAGATTTCCAGCATTAATATATTATAATATCAAATTAACAATGTTAAATATAATTAATAAATTATAAACAGGTAGTATATTAAATGTAATATATGAAAGAAGTAATTAAAATAAATTTAAAAAAAAATAATATAATTATTATATTTATTAAATTTCAGTCTTCCGGATTTTTCAAAATTTCTATGGAAATTTTTTGCCTTATGCTAAAACTCGGTGAAATAAAAATTATTTTTAATTAGTTTACCAATTTGTTTGAAAATTTTCAAAGCTTCAGGACCGAATGATCAAGTTGTGGCAACAATTGGTATAAAAATATTATCGGAATTTAAAAAACAATATTTTCTTGTCATTAAAATTTCGGCATTCAAAATTGGATCAAAATTATAATTTGAAGGGGCCAGATGATCAACACAGGTGATATCCCAAAATAAAGGTTTCCCTTCAGAGAAGGGAACAAGAGTTTTTCCATCCGGCCTTTTAGAATCAAAAGATAAACCAGGTTCTAAAACACGCGGTATATTAGCCTTTTTAAAAAAAGTGGCGATAATGTAATTAACCTTATTGTGTCGCCTTATCTTAGAATTCGACAAACAGTGTATAGGATGCCGGCCAAAACTATCGGTGAGAGTTTTGCATTTGTTGCAAATGTAAGGGGTTGAAAAAGGAATTCCTAACCGCAAATACAAAGCGTACTGAAACGCTTCGTTAGGGAGTAATTGATTATTTAATTTACTGGGGAAATCCTCTAACCATTCATGACCGGAATTAAGGGAATTGTGTGTTGTGTTTTCACTCTGTAAAAGGTAAGCAAGAGAGCTTAACGCTAGGCACATATCCCATTCTTTTTGATCACCCGTTTCAGGGTATGGCCCGGTTGGGCCGGCCTCAAAAGCCCAGGTAGTTAAGGCTTGAAAAAAAATCGGGTCCGAGTTAAAATTTGTGATTTTAAAAATTGTATCCTTGAAGGATGATAAGGACGCAAGAAAAGCGACAAGCGCTATATTACTGGGTGACCTGACCCCAAGTCCACCCAACTTGCCAGGTAGGGTAAATTGGACGTAATTATCCAATCGAATTTTAAATTAAAAAGATTTTGAAAAATTAAAATTAAATCGTGCTCAAATTTTTTGAGCAGTGAATTAAAAACAAAAGCTCCAGATGTCCGGAAGCAAAATTGCAATTAAAGAATTAAAAAAAGATTTTTTAAAAGAAAAAAAGCCTGATGAAGAGGTAAATTTTTTAAAATTTCTAATTTTTCTCTTAAAATAAGTAAATGATCACCGTAAACGGCATCTATCGCACTTTTGGGAACCCTTGATATTGTGGGTCCACATTTAGCCAAAATTTGGGTTCCGGGCTCTAATAAAGGAATCTGCACATTTTATATATAAGTCTTATTGTTAGACAAAAAACTATTTGTTGTTTGCCCAAAAAAATTAAAATCTTGAGGAAGAGGGAGAAGATCGGGTATTAAGACTTGGGATTAGATCAGACTGAGGCTCATTTACTAAAAGGGCCTCCGGTTTATTGCTTCCCGGGCATCTTTTATCCTTGGGGCCGTGGAGTGATTTTAAATTATTATTCTTTAAAAAAATGAGCCTAAAACAAACAGAACAATTTTTTTTCATTAAAAAAAAAACACCACTGAACCAAACGTTTAAAAGAAAATATAAGGACAAATGGGGGTCAGCGGGGGAAATCTTAAAATGGAAGATTGAAAACCTTACAGGGTCAAAATTGAGCAGGATAGGTAAACAGGTTTTGGGAGATCGATGTAAAATTAAAAAAAAAACACTTAAAAAATAAAAAATAAATGAAAAAAAAGAAATAAAAGTAAATGAAAAAAGATAAAAAAATTAATAAAAATAAAAGTACAAATTTAAACTTTTTAATAATTAGGTTAATGCTAAGCTAAAATAAATGTCAAAGGTAAATAACTAATGTGAGGTTGGTTGTAAGGGTATAATGGGTGCAAGTTGGATGTTAAAATAATTAATTAAAGATGAAATGATATGAGTTGTAAACTTGTAGGCATAGTTTACATGTTGCATTGACTATTCATTTTTTGAGATGTATGACCTGGTAGATCCAAATTTGGACATTAAAAACGTCTCCTACTGGGCGATTTTAATTCTGGGGAGCATATGTTATGTTGAGAGTTTTTTTTATATATTAATAATTTTAGAAATTGATAATATAAAAATGTAGGGAAGGGTGATTATAGAGGGACATTCAACTACTAAAAATATAAAATGAGTAGTTTGGTTTTTGGTTAAATCTTGATTGAACACGCTGGAAGTTTGCACGAGGTGCCATTATGTTTGCAGGCTTAACATCAAAACTAGCATTTGAGTTTCTATCATTGTTTTTATAGGATTGAATTAAACAACTTTTTAGTGGACTTTTTCTTATGGTTGGAGTAATTTGATTATAAAGTTGCAAAGTAGGCCAAGATAAAGAAAGAGGTGATGTAATATGGAGAAATGTATCTCTGTAAATAAGTTGGTAATAATAGTTTTAATGAATATAAATAAATCTTTTAAGCCATAACTTGATTAAATAGCATATTTGTAAATTGCTGTATTAATTGTTGGAGTTGATCAGTTGTTAGCTGTTGGTGTTGTTGCAAAAAAAATGTTGGAAATCTAAAGAAGGTTCATTTATAAAATTAGTACATTATTTGGGTTTTTGCCAGCCAAAACCTGTCCTATTTGAGGCAGGAGACATGAGCTATCATGATGAGTGGCAATAGTATTTGTATGTACTTGTGTATTTGTTAAATTGAGAGCTCTTTATGAGAGCCTCCTTCTTTTTAAATTAATTTTACAGAATTTGTAGGTTAGGAGGGCCCCCTGAACTCAAAATGTTATTATTAGTATAGGTGGAAGAAGCATTATGATTGCCAAAAGGAGGGAACATACCTGAGTTTATAAATGGTAGAACTAGGGGTAAATTTGCCAGGTAAATTATTATTGTGATTTTCAAATGATTGATGAATTGTAGGCATCTAAATTAGGAGTTGATTATGCAGCAGAGTGGAAATGTGTAGGTCCAATGCCCATGAGGTCATTAACACCTGTTCCAATATATTGTTTTCTTTATGAGTTTATGAGCAATATAGAATCTTTTTATAACATCATAACTATACTTATCTTTGTTATTAATATCATTATCCTTATTTGGAAGGTTTGTGGTTTAATTTTTTGTGTAACATGTTGTATCTCTCATAGCTTTGACATATTGTATAGTTTACACTTCCGTAACTAACTATTGTATAAAATGAATGAAAGGAAGGGGTGATAACTTAAACAATAAGAATTAAATGACTTTTACCTATTTTTACAGTCTATTAATTTGTAACCAATGATTAAGTAGTTATCAAGCACCGGCTACCACTGTATCAAGATTACGGAATACCCACGACAATGGTTATCTTACCCATCATGTAGCGCTTCCATAAATTATAGAAACCTAAAATTAACCGCCTCAAAACTTGTTTATACCTCCAAGCCTCCCTCATTCTCAATCAATATTTACATTGGCTAAAAATAACAACATTGATTAGACGAAGATCTGATTACCTATGAAAAACGGAAAATCGCATTTACTTAAAACCTTTCGCTTTTTGCGATTTTTAATTAATATATAAGATCACACAGATTAGTAAATCAAACATTGTCACCGGCCAGGCGCAACTGAAAAAAATCACCGAAAACACGCTTAAAAGTCACTTAGTTCCGTCTTGTAAGGAGATGCAATATATATATAAAAATATGGTATATAGATTTTGCATATATTTTATTTTATTATCTCTTAAAAACTTTCACAAATCTGATAACGTTAAACCACATTATTACTAATTAATATGCATTGAATTACAAATATAACTCTTATTTTACATTTTTTAAATTTAAGTAGGTAATGATTTTTTGTTAAATTTTTTTTTATTATTTTTTATTGTATATTAATTAATGCTATTTATTTTTCATTAACCTATATGGAATGAATATTTAAATTATTTTTTTTTATGTAATTATAATATTATTATTTGTGCTATTTTATTTTGATATTTATAGTTTGCAAATTAAAAGTCACAAGCGATGCGTGTTAAAAATCAATTATTGTAAATGGACCACTTAAGCTTCCATGCGGAAATATATTATTGGGGATGCGGAAAATTTAGAGGTTTAGTCAATATGTATAATTTTTTTATAAAATAAAGCTGCCACCAAAAACAAAACACACTTCCCAACCTAATTACTCTGAGGAATATTTTATGCTTTTTTGTTCATATATTTAAAATACGCTGCTTCCAAACTAATTAACTTCAATTGCCTTTTTAGTTAACAAAAAAGAACTTGTCAGGTTAAATGATTTAATATATGGAGTTTGGGTACTTGAAAGGTTAGTATCAAATATTTTATACCAAAAATTTTTATAAGTTAATTTAAATCATTTTCGCGGTCATGCATGTAATTTTGGATATACCTAACAATAGGTTTGTTTAAATGATTTGTATGTCGTTTCACTATCACTCGGCCCAACTAATAGAGCATACTTCCCTTTATTCAATTATCTTAATAACGTTCCTTGTACAAATTTGACCGGGCCTAACGGCATATGAATCCAAAAAATATTCTTCCTCAGAGAACTTGCCCAAAAAATCCATTACCGCTGCTCTTTCTTTTAATATACCTAAGGGAATTGATAAATTAAGACCTAAAAACCATTCATATGGTAAAAAACCCACATGTTCTGCTTTGTCTCAAAGACCAATGTCATTGACCATAGAGATTCCCGCTAATTGTTCATTTTGTTAGACCAGGATTTAACTGTCAACAAACTCCTAAAATAATGTTTCATCAAGCTTCCTATTTGTTTGCGCGTAATGAGGCGATGCAATGACTATTTGCCAATCTGTATAAAAATTTTCGAATGCATCACTTGAACGCAGGACCAATCAACTAGAAATTTACTTTAAAGTGTTGGCTGTTTATTTCTATTTATAATAAGTATTTCTTCAAGGCATATCTTAATCTATTCAATTCTAGTTTTTCAATTTTACTCTGACTTATTGATTGACCAGGCCTATGGATTTTCTTGAAATATTTTAACTGATTTTTCCATCTATATATGCCTTTTTGAGGTCCTTAAGCTTTGATTTTATCCCCTTTTTGTTTAAAATTTTATTTTTTCCAAATCTATTTTAAAATTATAATATTATATACATGATAAATATTATATTTTATATTCATTTTTAATTTCAAAAAATTGACCGTATTTAAAATTTCTCGATAGATTTATACCAATGCAAAAAAATTATTTTGATTTATAAATATTCATTTATTACTTTAATTTTTGAAGTTTAACAATTCCTTTATCTGTGTTTTTTGATAGATTTCCATAAGATAATAGGGGTGGTGGACCCAATTTGTACGAAACGAAAATCTATAACACAACATATATATATGAGAGTTTTTAAATTAAGGTCAGTTTAATGTTCAGTTAGCATAACAGTAAAGTGAGGCTTGTTTAGGGTGTTATAATTGTTATAACCTAGCTAAATTCTGATTGATTGAGCAATCTATTTTTTTTCGTACTTAAATCATCTATTACAGTTCAATCCTTTTAACACATGCTGACAAAGTTACTGAAGGAAATTACATATAAGTTGGTTGTTTCTCATTGAAACAAAGTTGCGTATTTCGGCTATGATCTATAGCTCTGCGTCGAAAAAATGGCTAAATTGAAATTTGTGACCTTGGTAATAGCAATATTTAAAAAAATCAGAAAAAAAGTCTTTTTAATATTAAAATCACTCGTAACTTATATTTGTATCAACTCGAACAACGAGACATAAAATTTTTTAATAAATCTAGATCTTAACAACATTTATATTATATACAGAATATTTGGCATCAACTTATAAGACACGATATACTATCAGTTTTAATAAAAATATTATTTGAATCTTAATTTTACTGGTTAGATATTGAGTTATGTAAAATTTGTTTTCTTACATATTTTTATATTTGCACAACGTTTTGTCCCAAAATCATAAATGTTTATAGCTAGTGGACAATTTTGTTTGAGATATGAAAACATCCTAAAAATTGTTTTGGTAGCAGGGTTGGTCTCTAAAATTTAGCTAAACTTACAAAAATTTGCTGGCTTTTGTAAAATACACCATACAAAAATAAACTTCTCCTTACCCAAACACAGAAAATAGGCATTTTACAAAAAAATTAACCTTTTTTAATAAAACGTCACGTAAACTAAAATTTTATTGGCAAAAGTATATTCAATATTATTTTTTAAATATATATCAAAAGTTGGCCAAGTTTGACAAAATTGACAGAAGCAATTTCAAGGGCCCAAAGAAAAAAATGTAATAACTATTTCCGTTTTATATAATTAAAAATTATTTAAAATAATAAAAAAATTAAATACGATAAGCTTTAACATAGACATTTAAATTTTACATTATATTTGGCATCGTAGCCTCAAAAGCACACACGGTATATTATTATTTTTATTATTGAAGTTTAAATCTATTTTTTTATCTCTAAGAAAATTTTTTTTTATTTATTTTTTGTTTCTATTTTTTTATTTTGACATTTCTTTTTTAATGTTTTTAGCTAACTTACATGATCTAAGATAAAAAAGTATAACATTTTGAAAATCCCTTATTATTCAAACGGACTAGTACAAAGGTAGAAAATCAAAAAATCGTGTTTGAAAACAATTTTTCTTGCTTTAAAAGCAACATAGAAGAACAAATATTAGTTGTCGCGTAATTATTAGACTCAATTCATATTATTATAATTTTTTCTAATTGAGTTTGATTTATCCACCACATAGAGTATTTTTAAAAAATTAGTAAAAAAATATTTTTTTTTCCCATATTAAAATGCCCAAAAAGAACTTTTGGGGTGTTTTTAATTGCGTTGTATAATTGTGCCATGTAAAGTAAAACTTGTTCTTGTTTATGTTTGCAACCTTCCTGATTTAAACATTTTTTATATAGAGTTTCTTGGTTATTATACATTTTAAAATACAACGTAGTTTTTTGATACTAATTTTATTTATCTTAATGGGGGGTTTTTTTAATAAAAAGCGGAAATATTTCTTCAAATTTGAAAAACAGTATTTTACTTCATTTTTTCATTGGCCATATAGTTTTATTTCTGTTTTGTGAATTGGCAAACCTGTTAGATCCTAAAAGAATTTTTATTTTCAAGAAATCAGTTAAATTTCTAGGTTAATATAGTTCTCGGCTGGGATGAGCAAGTTGACTATAAGGAAAGTCAAGGTATAATTAAACCTATAAGCTTGTTAAATAACCCTAGCTAGAATTTCTAAGATTTAGTTTATAATTTAGTTATTTCTTTAACTGCCTATGAATTTTTTAGATAATTAAGTAAAAACTTTTTTTAATTATGCTTTTAGTGCTTAATTAAATTTAGTCGAATATACTTTAGACCTTATACACATAACACTTTACCTCGAAACATCCGTTTCACCTGACTAAACTCCGGTCAGGACATTGCCATCTACTTGCAAACATAAGAGCACGACTGGACCCATCCTTAAATAATATCTGCTACGACTGCAAATCAGCGTCCGACGATATATAACACTGGCTCATATGCCCCAACCGCTGGCCTCCTATCTTCCTATAGATCTTTGGATCCCTACATCCCAAGCTGCCCTTAAGCTCAATCTTACTACCAACATCCAACGAATGGGGCAATAAAAAACAAAAACCACACTTAATTAATTTAAAAAATTTTCTGAATGTACAAAATTTTTTTAAAGCCGAACCATTGAGCACGCAGGCTATTGTTAAAAAATTAAACAATAACTTGAAAAGGTTTATGTTAATTTATAGTTAAATAAGATCTATATTTTCGATATTTAGTTTATAAGTATGGGTTGTTGCAAAAACAAAAATAATGCTTTTGAGTGACAAACAAATAATAATTTAGATTTAAAAATAAAAAACTAAAGTAGAGTTAAAGTTAAATAATTTTAGTTGACTAAAAAAATCTTTATAAATTATCGATAGTTAATTCCCCATTCCTGGCTAATACACACTGCTTTGAGTCTAGCGATTTTTGGTAAGTTTACTGTAAGAGATAAGACCCTCATATGGATAAGAGATTTAAGGGACACAAGAGTACAGCTAAAATAGGCCAGGCGGGCCGAGGACCTAAATTAGAAAAAAAAAATTTGGCGGCGAATCGATTTCTTCTCAATTTGTCCTATTTTTTTTACTTTTATGCACACTCATATCTTAACATTTTTTAAACTTTTATATAAATTAATTTTTTGTTATTGAAATTAAATTTTATTAACAGAAACGCTGGTCCAGTGATGTAGATCTTTTTTTAAACAAAGTGTATAAAATATAAGAGTAAAATTGTTCAGTCATGTAATTTCCTCACATGTATAATTAAATTTTAATTTTAACAAATTTTTCCTATTTGAAGACAAAAAATAATCAATTTATTTTATTGTATTGGTGAGAATTGTTTAATAATAAAAAATGTGTAGTGGTTATCAGGGCTGGGAAAAAAAACTAAATGTGTGCTTTTTTAACAAGTTTTTGAGTTTTTTTATCCAAATGCCCACAAACTATTTTTCATGGCAAAAGGACAGCCCCTTTTCTTGCGGCATGTTCAAAAAAAGTCCCTTTTCTTTAAAAAAAAAAACTCCTAGGAGGTTAAGAAAAATAACCCACCCATCATTATTATAAAGAAAAAATCAAAATTTTTCAAAATTATTATAAAAAAAACAAAAAATGGGCTCTTTGGGGCTTTTTTTAAAAGCATTTTGTGTTTTTTTTGCCCCTTAGTAAGAGCTTTGTTTGAATTCTTATTTTGGCCCTTAATTTGTAGCTCCCTTTCGTTCTTTATGTTTTGGGGAAAAAAATGAGAGAAAGTTTTTCCCATTGTTTTCCCAGCACTTTTGGTTATGTACTGGTAAATTATTAATAATATATATATCATCTATTTTAACTCAAATCTTTAGTCAATTTACTTTTATACTCAAGCTATAAATCATTCAAAATCTTTTCTATTGGGTAAAAATATTAGTATGCGCTACGCTGTAATTCACAGATTTTTCTTAAGATCCCTTACCCTATATAAAAGATATAGGCTATCTATATCAATTATACATTAATAGTTAAAAATTTAATGTGTTATGCGTAGTCGGCTTTTTAGCTATGCCTTTCAAAAGCCATCGTAGCTGTGTATTTTTATAGTCGTGGTGCCTTGATATGTGGTTATCGTTTTAATTAATATAACTTTTTTAATGGGCATTGCAACGTTTTATATAATTTGTAGCTTAATTTTTATTTTAAATTTTAATTATCAACATCCTAATTCTAATCATACAAAGGTGTGATTGCTTTGCTTTCAGTTAAAGCGGCTAAAATATTTTTATTTTTTTGTGCTTCACGTATGACCCTAGTTTTATAAAATATGGGGCTAATTTTTTTATATTAGTATGCCGCCTTTCTTCCGACGTAGCGGGTAAATCACCGTCAGGCTGGAAATAAAAACTCTGGGGAAAATTTAAACGCTAGTTTAAATAAGCATAAAAAAGGAAAAATATCAGACTAAACACTCCGGGCTGTCCACCTGCCAGCTTCGGGATATCACGGTTTTTGATGCTAAGAAAAATCAAAAATCATGTTTGAACTACTTACAATTGAAGATATTCATATTTTTAATCCATAAGAATTCTTTCTAATTATCCAGGCATTTATACTTCCCTGTTCACTAAAAATTATTTTAACCATATAGGACATTTTATTAATAAATTGAAATACTTTGGATTGGGGTTATCTTTCTTATAAATAATGCCAAAAGATTATTTTTTTAAAGATTTGAATTGTACGTAAACATTTATAAATTCTATCAAATTGTTATACTTGGGCTTAAATAATAACTGCCTCCAATTTCTAGCGTTTGACGCCACACTTTAATAGCAGGGGAGAGTCCTCGGCTGAAGAAAATTAGAAACTTGCCAAAATTGATTGGCAAATTTAATTGTCTTTAAAAATTGTAAAAATTTTCTGCATGTGGTTTGTATCTCTTTTTTTAGGAGTTTATACCATCACAATATTAAAAAAATTTAAGTGTTCGTATTAGACAATTTCCTAAAAATATACTGTAAACTTTGTACAATGTAATTTAATAGTTATTTTAACTCTATAAACAGTGTGACTGAGTAGTTATTCTTATCAAAATCGACCAAAAAACTAATTAATTGTCCCCAGGATATAAGTTTTTATCAAAATCAAAAAAAAATCTAGTTGTATACGTTGTCATGCATGTGTACATCTAGGATTTTCTAACTTGTCGCGTAGACGTAATGCTTTTGTAGCACATAGTATACACTTGCGATAGATATCACTAATGTTTTGGCCACGAGTATTTTACACGGGCTTGTTGTACGTACTTATCGCGTTTTTGATGTCGGCATGATTTTCTTGGCTAATTTTATACATGAGACTTCTTGGGATAATTAAGCGGTCTTGTCCTATAACTAGTTTTCGTCTTCCAAGTGTGTTCTGTCATCACTATAAAATAAATGTTAGAATGACTAATATGTGTATTTTCGTCTTTTAAGTATTTTTTAAGAATACTTTAAGTCTTCGTCTTTTTCACATATATATGCCTTGAAGCCCAACCTTCAGATGGACTTGCTGTCCGACGTTGTACCGTAATAACATAGGCGTGATAAGGACGTCTGGCAAGTTATTTCATTTACCAGGTATGAGTACTAAATCGAGGTTGAAATTTTCCCTGAATAGTTGCCAATGCTGCAAGCGTGGTGACAACAGTTGAACACGGTTGTCTTATTTAAATAGTCCTATAAGAGGTTTATGGCCATTAAACTGTTAAACTTTGATAAATCAGATTTTCTACATAGAAAAGAGAAGGCATGTTTATTGTTCTATATCTTTAGCGTGCCACCGACTCCATGTGTAACGCATCAATTGCTAAAATTAGTGGATAGTCGGGGTAAAAACTTGTTTTATAAGGAATCTGAATCTGCCAAAAGATTTTTTGTAGAATTAATAGTAAAAGATATTTTGTGAATTTTTTTCTAAACTTTGGACACGATTAAAAAAAAAATGGAGACATTGGAAATAAACTAAACCCCGGACCTTATCGCAAAAAAATTTACAAAACCCTCAAAAAATCGTTTATGTTGTTGTTTTTTATTGTCCAGTGTAGTCTATTTTTTCCAAAAGAAATAAGCATTTGTTTTTGGCCTAACTTCATCCCATTTTCCTTGATGCGACATAATGCGATAGAAAGTCTTGAATTGTGTTTCTATCGTTCGGCCAATGATTAGTAATTCGTCTAGACACAAAAACACCTAGGTAAATATCAGCGGCATTATCCTTTGAAATATTTAAGCCGATGCTGAGATGCCAAAAAGTAAATGCAAAAAAATCAAGTTTGCTAAAATCTCTCTCTGCAAGGCAACGGGTAAGTTACTTATTATAAAAACAAGGTAACGAACGGGTAAGTTACTTATTATAAAAATTTATTTACTGTTAATCTAAAATCCGCGCAAATGCGTAATTTTTTATTTTCTTTTTGAATAGGTACTATACTAAAAGAATGCCCAATATATTCGACTGATTTAGGTCCGCCTAAAAAAATTGCCTTAAATAAGAAGTAGAAAATTTAAAAAAAAAACATCACTTTATTTTATTATTGGTGAGAGTTGTTTGATAATGAAAAATGTGTAGTTGTGTAGAACTAGAAAATTAGTAATTTAATTATTTAATTAATAAACAACGCCATCTATCGGCCCGAAATAAATCTACTTTAGGCTAAAATGTTCACATTATTTCTTCTTTTATTCATTTTATACTGCTCTACTTTTGTCCTAAGAATTTTTCTTGTGATAAGTCTTGTCTCCAAACTATAAACACGAATGATTAGTAAATTGGTGTATAAACAAAACTTAAAAGAAGTCGCAAATTCAATTATTAATTTATATTTATCAAAACATTAAAATGTGAACAAAAATAATAATCATTTTTCACGTGGGCTAAAAAGATAGTTTTTTTTTGATCATTCCAAAATTGCGTGCCGTTGAGTGGCTAACTGAGTATTTTTGACCATTGCGGCCAGTTATTGGAAATAACATTTTAAAGATATAAAATCTTTTAATTGTATCATCGTGCATTTTAATTTCCTTTAATATGTTATTTGAAGCAAATTATGTAAATATCTAAGTAATGCGTTTTTCAATTTTTTACCTTTTTTTTGGAAGTGTAATTAACTACAATTCTTTTTGCTACTTAGTTTTTGGCTTCTTAGTAATTAGGGCATATAATCTCTCTAATGGAAAAAAATAAGGCGGCAGATAAATATGCATTATTTTTTTTATTAGTCATTCTCACACAGGTCAATATTATGAAAATCATGAAATTCGGAGTTCCAACCTGCCATCTTAGATGTAATATCAAATCTGTTTAACGTTTTTCCTAATCAAGTCGTTTAGGTCAAAACATTAAAACTTGAGATAAGGGGTTAAATAAATAAAAGATAAAAAAACATAATGAAATTTTATTTTTGCAAAAAGTCATGCCGGTCCCAAACTTTTTAAATCATATATTTGGCCATGTTATATAAATTTATCAGAACAAAGGTACGTTTTTTGAGCTATTTGTATCTAAACTTGACTTTAATTTTTTGGTAACTCAAAAACCTATTAAGATCTTTAAAATAAAAAAAAATTATGATTCTAGCTACAATACTTTTGATGATACATGCGCGCAAAGTTGCCTCGAAATTTAAAAAAAAAAATAAAGAATATTTTTGCTCATATCTCGGTCAAAAATCACTTCCGGTCAATATAAAATTAGTTTTTTATTAGCACCCTAAGACCCTACCAATGTACCAATTTTCAGCCAAAACTGAGAATTCAAGGGAAGAAATTTGTCGATTTGAGGTGGAATTGACCATTCTAATGTTTGAAGGCAACTTAACATTTTTTCACATTTTCTTAGACAACTTTTTTAAAAAACAATAAATTACATACTTAAATGTACCAAATGCCACTTTACTTTGTATAATTTATACCTACCTCACAAAATATTTAGCCTTTAAATCAAATAATTTTTTTAAATTAAATTGCCCTACAAATCAAGTAATAATCTATTTGCACTGCTTGAAGTTTAAAATATCATGGATATGTAATATGGTTAAAAACAAAAATTTATCGCTTAGATTTAAATATAATGGTAAGGTAATATAAAAAATTCTTTCTTAAAATATAACAAGACTTTAACAAAATTATTTTTAAGTAACATTTCAACCAGCTTACAAATTTTTTTCAAGATGTTTTAAAATATTTCAATCTTATTTGTACGCCTACTCCAAAAGCTTATCTTAAAAGATAAATAAATTTAAGCGAAGACCATTTTGTAGACATAAATAAACTTACATTTAAAAATTTTATATTTTTTTGAAATTATATTCAAATAAAATTTTTTTAATAATTACAACACAATTGTTAATTTCGACTTTCGGATTAATATATGTATGCCCTTTTGTAATGCATCTTCCACCAATATTTATTTTCCTAACAAATACCTTATAATATAAATATGATTAAAAAATTGTTTTGTAAAGTTACCGGATTCAAACCTAGGTTGTTTAAAAAATTTTAAATTTTGTTGCTTACAACGACTGTATTTGTTTTTGTATTTTAAAATATTGTTTTACATTTAAAAATGTTTATAAGAATTAATTTAAAGTTATCAATTATTTACACATAAAGATTGCCAACACTTTATTCAGTAAATAATAAATATAATGGATATAAACATATTAATACACAATATTTTGTATAAAATAATGTACTGTTACTTTAAAACGTTTAAATTTATTGTCATTTTAAATGATAAGATAGTTTTAATTTGTAAATGACCAGAATAACATTAGTGATTCAAAAAAAATTATTTTTTATTAGTGTATAGCAATGTGTAAATTCGTTTTTGTTTTCCTGAGAACTGAATATTTTAAAACATGGTTTATGGAGACGGTATTTTTATAATACCGTTTGGGAACCAATTATAACACGCATAAAAACTCATATCACTTTGTTTTCAATATTGCGAAAAAACACATTATAAAATAAGGATTTACATAAAAGAAATTGTATGGGGACTCAGTAACCGTAAATAATTGTACAATTATAGATTTTATGTAATTATACAAAAGCGGCTGATTAATTTTTTGAAGGCTCGTGAAGAATTTTAACGAACGTTTGGCAGATTATCTCTTGAGTGGGGCGAAGGTTTATTACGTTCCATGCCTGTTAAAATACCTTTATTTTCTTTTAACCATTTGATTTGTCGCCTATATAACCAATTTCCAACCTAAAAAAATTATATTATAATTATTATTATTAAAATTATTATTATTACTATTATTATTATTATTATTATTATTATTATTATAATTATTATTATTATTATTATTATTATTATATTATTATTATTATTATTATTATTATTATTATTATTATTATTATTATTATTATTATTATTATTATTATTATTATTATTATTATTATTATTATTATTATTATTATTATTATTATTATTATTATTATTATTATTATTATTATTATTATTATTATTATTATTATTATTATTATTATTATTATTATTATTATTATTATTATTATTATTATTATTATTATTATTATTATTATTATTATTATTATTATTATTATTATTATTATTATTATTATTATTATTATTATTATTATTATTATTATTATTATTATTATTATTATTATTATTATTATTATTATTATTATTATTATTATTATTATTATTATTATTATTATTATTATTATTATTATTATTATTATTATTATTATTATTATTATTTATTATTATTATTATTATTATTATTATTATTATTATTATTATTATTATTATTATTATTATTATTATTATTATTATTATTACTCCTAAATTCGCAAAGAAGTCTCTTTTTCAACGGGAACCAGGAAACTCTGGTTAAAAAATATAAAAACCACCCTGAGTTTTTCTTTTTTAAACTCGCGATTTACCTTGGCGTTTAAAAATTAACATTAGCCCATTGGAAATATTGAAGTTGTGTATTCATTATTTATATAAAAATAAAATTGTAAACAAATGCAAAAACAGATGATTATACAAATAAAAAGGTTATAAATTTTTTTATTAATTTTTTTTAAGAAGTAATTTTTTAATCAAATTCATGTCTACATAGAATTTTAGTTAGTAATTTATTTGGCGGTAATGTTTATATATCAGACAATTTGTATAATTAATATTTATAATATTATGTTTTCGAATTTAAGGGTGCTCATGATATTACCAAATCCGCAATTTTTTTTTAAAAGTAAGTTTATTTTGTAAAATATCTCCATTTCATTTGGTGATAATGTCAGAAAATTGTAGTAAATGCGATATTTGTAATATTATACTAATTTTCCACAGATAGTTTTTTTCATGCAATTATTTATTTAATTGACAAACCTTATTTTAAAGTCAAAAACAAAAAAAAATTAAAAAAGGTTTTCTAATATATAAATATTCGCATTAGCTACAATTTTGTGGCAATGTCACTAGTTGACTAAAATTAAATTTTTTTTACAAACTCATATATGGAAGCCTGAATAAAAAAAAATAAAAAATAGACTATACTTTTGCAATTTCCTTTACGAACTAAATAATGTTTAAAACTGGGCCATCCCCATACATAACTTAAATATAGTGTAACTTTATTTTTCCTTGTACGCGATTATAAAAATCCATTTTTTTTAATTACCTGATCAGGTGTGAGCCCAACGCGTTGAGCTAATCTCTTTCTTTTATCCCCAAATATTCTACCATTTTTTTGGAAGGCCCTTTCAAGTATATGGACTTGGGAAGGGGTAAAGCATTGTGGTCTAAAAGAATTATGGCTGTTTGCCACGCTGGTTCTTAAATTTGACGTTGAAGGAACTGTAACATGGAAAATTTATTTAATTAAGAGTGATTTGTTTATATACATTAATAATTAATAAATTTTTATTAAAAAAAACATCAAATTATTATTTCCGCATCTTTCACGCCATCAATTCAAATCATCTAAAATTTAGTTAATTTAGCGTAAAAAATTGTTTTGATTGGAGCTTTAATTAGAAAAAGGGAAGGTAGCAAAGGTTTTTTTTAGATGAAAATTAATATTTATTTGTTTATATGGGAAAAATTGTTTCTCTTGAAATTCATAAAAAAAATAATACGTGATCTATGTAGGGTGAATTCAATATCGTGTTTTCAAATTTCTAAAATTAATTTGCACTTGCCGTATTACCTCCATATCCATCTATTTAAGATTTTGTTAACAAATGTTTAAATAAATTTTAATTTTTGTGCCAATAAACGCTAGGTACTTTTCTCTTTTTATTTCATAATTCATTAATTTCCAATCCAGAATTAATTAAAATTTTTGTCTAAATCAATTTTTTAAATTTGAAACCTTAATAACTAAAATTTAATAGATTTTAATTATTGACAAAATGTTTAAAAACAATGTAATAAATAAATTAAATATAAAGTTTAATAGCTTTTTAGGGGTTATTTGATTTACAGGAAACATTACTTGATAATTTTTTTTTTATAATTTGCTATTTTTCTTTTTTTTTGCCCCCTTTCCCAAGGATTTTCAAATGATCAATTTGTGTTATAAAACATGTCTATAACGAAATATTGCCAGTAAGAAATAGCGACTGTTGCGAAAAATAAAGCTTTTACCATCCAATTAGGTAAATAAAGTTCAAGAAAAAACTCCAATTTTATATGTTATGTCAAAAACTATATTTGTGGCTTCCATTAAAGCTTAAGATACAGAGGATTTTGAGCTCTACACATTAGTAAGGTCCATATCTTCACTTATTCTTAATTTAAAAACACATGATTCATGAATATATAAAGGCATTTTTTATTATTGTCTTGGAGCCTTTGATTTATAAGGGTGCTTTATATAGTTTTATTATTACTTAAAAAATTATTGTTACAGCCTTAGCTAGCCCGTTAGAGTCAAATTAAATATGAAAATGTATGATCTCAATAATAAAATGTATTTTAACTTTTGATAGATATTATGTATTAGAAAAATGCATTGAAAACTGCCCATTGTATAAACATTGCATTTAATGCAATTTAAACATGGATTTAGTTGTATAAAATCATAAATATATCAAGAAAAAGTGTTTTTGAAGATTATATATTTTACTTGGCTCTCCTTGAAAATCTAGAGTTATTGATGGTTAATAAAGTGGATTAAAAGATTTAGGTTAAGCGAGGAAATTCTATTTAGATCTGTTAAATGCATAAAAAAAATGAAGCCCAAACCTGACTATAATTTTTGAATGTATAGAAACTTGACTCATTTTGGTATATTTAACGATTTAAAAATTAAGTATTATTTACAATTTCATGAATTTTTTTAGTAGCATTTAAATGTTTGGTCAAAGTTAGGCCCAACTGCTAATATAGTTTATAGGGTCACCGAAAAAAAATTAGCACGGGCATGTAAAAAGTTTTGATTTTAACAAAGCTAAATTCTCAAATTTTTTTCTAAATAGCTAGATTTAAATGTAGGCGATGCATTTCGAAATAAAATCGTTGCCTAGGGCAGGGCGCATAAACAAAATCACTAGAAATTAGTTTTCGAGGCCAATTTAGTTTTTAATTGTTTGACAAATATTGAAATTAACAAAATACCTATCAAAAATATTATTTTAGTAAAATCTAACCATTGAGTCTAAATATGAATATTGATATAACCATTTTAATATATGGATATTTGAAAATCTTAATATTATATATATACATACTTCTTATATCTTCTACATGATAATTAACAAAAAATTAAAATATACATACATATACAACTAATTTAGGCTGAACATGAACCATCAAAAGTTTTTCGTATTAGTCGAAGGTTTATAATTTTGAGCTCAAAGTAATAAACTCACGCGTTTGATTAAAAAAAATAAATAAATATGAGGGGGTCACATTTAAATCAGTGGCCCCCTTTTAGTTTTTGGAATAGATAATTGCATTTTTTTTAAAAAATTTGAAAAAAAAACATATAAAAATTAAATAATAAAATTGGCAAAAAACTTAATTGTAAATAAGGTGTAACTTTATTTACCCCTCTACAAAATAAAATCTGAATTTAGCCTCCTCGAGTCAGGCACAACGCTAGACCCCTTTACCACCCCAAATATTATTGAATGCCACCCCAAAAAAAATTTAATTTGCCACCCCAAAAATACATTAAATATACTTAAAAAAACCGGCAGTTTTAAATTACTTGATTAAAATAATCATCCTATTGACTAATCAGCATATTCCTTACTTCATTTAGACATGGTAGTAATTTTTCTTAAATGTCCTTTTTTTTAATTTATTTTTTTCCTATATATTGTTTTTTAAACATAATAATTGTTAGTCAATAAAACCCGTGATCATTCATATATTTTTTACACATAAATTTTTAATCTAAATCATACATGTTTTAAATCTTTTTATATAATCCATTAATTCAAATAATCATATATATTATATTGTTATATATCATAGTCAAGTGCATATATATAAGTGCATTAAATAACACAATTAATTTCTGTATCGCATATCTTTTTTATACGCAAATGTAGGCAAATAATAATTTAATAAAAGGCAACTGTCTATAATTACAATTAATTGATAACAATAAAAAAAATTACATGTATTTTAATATTATAATAATGCCGTGACCGAGCTTTTGGCAAAAAATTTTTTTACTGCCATTGTAAACGTTTTTTTTGCCACCTCAAATGCAGAAAGCTAGAATCGGGCCTGCCTCGATTATTTTTACCACTGTTTATAGAACTATGGCAGTCAAAAGACTACCCTTATTAGAAATTAGGAAGGGAGAAAGGATGATTCCGATTGCTAAAAGTAAAGAGAGGGCTGTATTTTTACGAGGGACTTGCTCAAAATGGGATAAAAAGTAAAAAAATTTTTTATTACCTTCTAAATTTAGTATGTCATTAAGAATTGTATCTTCATCCTCGGATGCTACTTTGATATCTTCATCTTAAAATAAATCATATATCATTCATTTGAACGCAAAACAAAAATCTAGTTGCAACTAAACCGTTTCTTTAGGGTATTAAAATTATTATCCTAAAATATTTTAATTTTTTTTATTTAAAACTTGTTTAAAATTATTCGTAAAGGGTACCCGTCATTATTTGAAATATTAAAAATATATCAATGACAAATAATATTTTTTTAAATTACTCGGCGCCTCAATTAAAGAGGCGTATTGTAAAGTAATGCCAGGCTAACGAATTAATTTTTCCATCAGTGGTTGATAACCTAGTTGCTCATTGTTTTTTAATTGCAGCTTTCTTAAGAATTACTAATCCATAAATAAATGCGATAATCTATCGATAAGTTATATTTGATCAGACATAAATTTCAAATGTAATCAATAAATATTGTCATCTAGGCCAGAAGCTCCCTAGCTTTTGTTCTAAACTAAGTGACTGCCTAGAATACCCGTTCAGTTTTTAAGGGCTATGCCTAGACTAGTATGCCGTCTCTTTAAAGGGATGGGTTGCTATGAAGGTGAGGCCTCTGGGGTTGAAACTGCGTGATTCATCCTATTTACAACCCATTGTGGCATAGATTTTTAAATCTTTTCAGTATGGATATTTCTGATTGAAAAACTTTTAATATATGCCATTTTACAAATATATTAGCCAAAAAATATTGAAAATTTTCTATTTTAAGCCTAAAAACTAGGGGCTTATAAGGATGATAAAACATAGCCTCTTTAGTTTTAATTGCTATTTGACAACCTTTTAAAGTTTAATATTATGATTATTTTTTTAATTAAAAAAAAATAAAATAAAAAAATTAAATTATATTCATTTTTGCCTTAAATGATTCTAAATAATTATGGATAGAATTTATCGCCTAATTTTATATGTGATCAAATGTCCTATTTTTTACAAAAATCAGACTTAAATCAATATTTAAATAGAATTTCATATTTAAAAATTTTTAGGAAATAGTTTTTTAATTCATACAGAAATGCATCTACATCTTATAAAGAATTTATGCTAATAATCATAACGCATAATACTTAGATACATGTATTATAATTTGTTTTTTTTCGTAAAAACTCAATTTTCCATTTTATTACAATGCATTTTTAACGCTTTTTATCAATTTCGCTAAGGCAATAATACAAAATGCATCTATCTAATCTCAATTCTTAAGTTTTTTATACTCAATTTTTCAATTTAAATTGCCCAGTGTAAAATATAACTTTTTTTTCAAACTTAATGAAACGACATGTTCATTTAGTGTACATATGAATTTGAATGAGCTAATTGATTTGTTATTTAAACCATAGTGTAAGACAGTGGCCTTGACGTTAAATCGTGGTCTTAAAATATCACATACCAACTTAGGTGAATAGGCCATAAACGTTACATAAAAGTTGGATATAATACATTAAATTTTGCCGGACCATTAAACTTTGCCGGACCATTAAATATCGCTATGTAACCGACAAAAACTTTAGCTTTGCCCCGGCTTAACTTGTCAAAATCCTAACAAGTATGAATTGAGAACTGTGTTTGGGTGAAGGTGTGCCCTAGATTTTTTAATAACTTATTAAATCGCGCTTATTAACCAGTTTTGAGAGTTATGAATAACTACAATTAACTACAGAGTTCGAACCTGCCATCTTAGGTAATATCAAATCCGTTTACCGTTTTTCCTAATCAAACTAAGTGTTTTATAAATATTGAAATTATATATAAAAAGGTCAAAAAACCAAAAAAGATTCAAAAACAAAAATAAATTGAAATTATATTTTTGCATATTCACAATAGTCAAACTGTTAAATTTAAACTTCAAATAAAATTTTCATTAAAAATCGATAATAAATTGTGGCGTATTTAAGTTTGGACGCCCAATATTTTGTATGTTGATGTAAGAGCTTGATATATTAATAAAATTTATTTTTTATTATTTGTGATTAATAATATAAGTTACAAGGAATTTTTATATGCAAAAAAGATTTTTAATTTTTTTTGGGTATACTTAGATCTGTCAATTTGGTCAAAAAAGGCCATTTTTCGTTATAGACGGATTTAAGGAGCCAAAACGGAAGAAACTAAGGAAAACGAAAAATACATATGAAATTAGGCCATCATGGGGATTCATTCTTTTAGGTTTTCATAAAATTCACGTTTCTGACAATGGTATTCGTTGACCTGTTAATTATACTTGCCTTAACCAAAGCGTAACTAAACTTGAGAGTTTTGAGCTTAAATATAAAGAGAACGCATTTTAGGCGCCTAAAATCAGTTAACTTAGCCAATGATCATTGACTGGCCCTTCGTGTGTACTATTTATAAAATATAAGTAAAATACAATGTCAAAATGGCAGAAAACAATTTTTTTCGGGCGTATAAATATTATTAATATATTCTAATTTACTTTTCTGGAGATCTTCTATATGGAATAAAATATTAGACTTATATATGAAATCACATATCTGTGCAAGCCTAAAATTTTAGATAATTATGAACTTTTGTTAGCACACGAAAATGCCAATAATTTTATTAAGTTTGTTTCAAAATTTTAATATAAAAGGACAACAACTTTTTTACCAACAATAAATGCAGTAAAAGTAAGCAAGTAAAATATTTTGTTAAACGTGATCATCAATATTAAAAAACAACGTTTAGTTTATATAATTAAATGACTAATTTAATCGGCTATATAAATGGACAATTTTAATTAAGTAATATTTGAAACACATTTACTGAAAATTAGTTTTTATAAAATTTGGTCGTTTCCTAATGTACCTTCCACTTCTGATACAATAATCATAGAATTTGGAAAATAAAGCAAATAGGCACAGCCAAGTCCCATCCATATTAATTAGCGATGCACTAATAGGGCCTTTTAACCTTAAACAAATGTGTTGACCACCATGGGCTTATTAAAACGCATTTAAATATCAAATTATAACAAAATTTATATGGGCTAAAGGATTTAGTTTAACAATAATTTGTTATTTAATTGATTTTTTATTTTTTTTTGCATTAATCAATCGGAATGACCGTGATTCAATACTGAATTGTAAAAGATAGCTGACGTTATTCAAAAAGCACTTTTTAGTTGTTTTAGTTTAACATTTTCGGACGCATTAAGTAACCAGGCGAGTGAAGAATTTAAGTGGGAGAGGTAAAGACGTAGAAAATATTTTGTGGGAAAGATTGGGTGGGTATGCTGTCATTTTGGCCTAATTTTTTACTAAATTTTTAAACGCTTCTCAAGAATGATCTTTTAATATGCTAGCTTACCAGGTTTACCCTTGCCTCCCTGTGTATGCCAATATATCAGTTAAACGATCATTTTCAATTAAATATATAAAACCAATTTTTTTTAGATTAAAACAAAAATAATAAAATCACAACCTTCTAGATCGAGCAAATCGTTCATCAATGTATCCTTATCTTAAAATATATAAAAAAAAATTTCTAGTATTTTTTAGAAAAATTTGAAAAATCTGCCAATTTGTTAAGTGTCAAGGGCGTATACATATTTAAAATGTAATTGAAATTTTACGTTTATTATTTATGCCATCATATATATGTTGCCTTATCATCAAGGCCAACATTAAATTCATAGTCGGCTCATATAGTGGCACACCTTCTGTCTTAGACGCAAGAGGTGGCGAGTTCGAATCCGTGCACAGTAGCTTTTTTTTAGAAATATAGTATATACATGTTGCATTTGAAGCTTCTAAGTGGCCAGCTTAGGCACAATAGGTCCTAAACGATATGCGTGCAAATCTCAATATTTAAACCGTCAGCAATATAAATTTCTTTTCTCGGGCAACAAAGCCATATGGCGCCCCTAAATTATAGGGGAAACCTCAAAACCAATTGTTTTTTTTAACATTTAATTCATACAAAGCGTTTTTTATTATTTGTGTACAGCAGTGTGGCCCTTAATCACGTCCCGAAGCAAACTGTTTTCATGCCCCTAAAAAGAGCGAGCATTTGTTCCTAATTTTTTTTAAAAATTTTATTCATCATTGAAATTAGGTCAGACAATGCTTAGGCAGTTACTATGGGCGGAAACTATATTATTACCATTACAAGGAACTTGATGGAATGGGGGGGGGGGGGGGGGACGTTTTTAGAGTGCGGGTACAGAGAAATGTTATAGAATATATGATATAATTTTTCTAGCCCAATAGACAATTAAAAAAAATTTTATTTGACCAAATGTAAGATCTAAAAAAGCAATCTAGATGCACAAAGGCTTTCAAAAGTTATTAAACATTTTGAGATCATTAGGAATCCTGATTTTAGAAGAAGTGCTTTCTCGACTTTTGGGGCCGATTTAATTTTTTTGCTGTAAAAAATGGTATGTAAGTATATTATTATAGCCTTGAATTGTATACAAATAAAGACATACTAATGGATTAATGTGAAGATTTAAATTGCATCCTTTGTAATTTCATTAGATATTATGGCTAAAGAGTATGAATTTACCTGGCATTCCATCATTTGCTATATATCAATAAAATAAATTTTTTTATTTGGAACAAACCAGATTTGCAATTTATGAAATGCCATAAAATTAAAATTTTTAAATGTTCATAAAATCCGTGCTTTTTTTGCCATAAAATATGTTTATGAAACGTTTTATTTTGTTGTTATTGTAAGGAAAAGTCATAATAACTGTTTTTTATAACGAAAATGTCCGAAAGAGTGAAAAACCTAAAATCGCATATGAATAAAACATTTTTCCCAACCCGTGGCATACCCAAGATTTTTTAAAGGGTAGGCGTTTTTTAGGAATGAAATAGACTTGGGAGAAATTTTGGAATAATGTAGTAGGTTTTCATAATAACTTAATTTTCATTGCATTTCAAAACTTTTCGCACTCTGGTACTCAGGAATTTAAACGCTAATACTTGCATAAATTAAAATCTTCAAATATTTTTGATAATATATTGTTAGATATTTAAGGGCTCTCTGTTCAGTCTCAAAAATATAACTAAATATTGTCATTTTGAACTTTTTAGCTTGTGGTCTAGGTTAAGTAATTGCCTAGAACCCGACAGGGCTGCTATTCCCTGACGGGTATGCCGTCTCTTTCAAGAGATGTAGGCGCAAGGGGAACAAGTTTCAGTAGGTGAATGACTCTAGCCTTCGAATTTTGCCAGTGTTGTAAAGACTGCATGCTATAATTCCGGAGAAGGTGGCGTCATTTCGATGGATATTATGGTATTGGCGGAGAGACGCGCTTAAATTGATCCTAGGGGTTATGAATGTCGCCGCATAGCAATTTCAATGCTCCTCGCACAAATAAAAACTTTTCGCGAGAAAAATCATTTTCCATGGAGTGCGGGCTAGGTAAAATGCCCAAATTCTACCATGTGTCTTGTAAAGCGACGATAATTTATTTTAATTTTAAAAAAATTTGGTCTAATGGCAATTTTATGAACTTGATTTTAAGGCCATTTATAAAAACTAAAAGAACCAAAATTTGGATTATGGTAAATAAAAACAACTGGTTTTGAGGTTTTCCTCATACACTTCCTCATTTAAAGGGCCACCCGTTAGGTTAATTTTTTTAGCCCGGGCAGAGCAATCAACATTGCCCACGGGTTAAATAATACGATTTGCTAGCACACCGGCGACCTAGGTTTTTAGCCTTAACTCTAAATTTGGGCAAATCGTTTAAGGCCCACTGTCAAAGCAGGCCACTCTCAAAATGGTTACACATGTATACTATTTTTGCAAATAAAAAGGCCTCCTGTGCACGGATTCGAACACGCAATCGCAACTCCTGCGTGCTGGAAGGTTTCCCAGTAAGCTTTTGAGTCGACATGATTATGTTTAATCAGCACAAAAAAGAAGGTTTTTTATAAAAAAAATATAAGTTTGAATATCAGATACATGTATTTTATTTAATAGGACAAATATCAATTTTATTGATTTTTCTAAATTGGAATCTTAATTTAAAAAAGATATTGACTTTAAAACATTTCAAGCTTCCATGTTTTATATTTCTACCATGTATTTTTAGAAAAAATTGAATTAGATTATTTTTTGGGCATACTAAAATGATTTACGATGGATGTCAGAGCTCAAAGCAAGTTGACTTGAAACATAAATTTTAATTAAATTTGTCTTTTATTAAAGTGGTACCAGGTCTTCTCCCGGCAAATTTTGTAAGTGCCGTTAATAAAATTATGAAAATAAATTAAGAAAAAAGAGTAAGATTCAAAAAACTAAACATGGATCAAAAAAAACAAATATTTAATATATTTTGAATTATTAATTGACTTAAACTATTTTAACTATCCGAAAAAAACATAATTTAAGTGCATATTGTTTTACAATGTGGGGATATTAAAGTTGCAAAATTGAAGTCATATTTTGTTATATTCAAAAAAATTAAATTTTACCTAAAAAACCTCGGTGGCAAAATCAGTCATTTTTGATAGAAATTGTCTTTTAGACATTTTCTGGCTTTTTTTTAAACGAAAAAATTGGTTGAGATATGTATTAGCTCCAGACAGTTTCACAAACTTTCCCAAAACTTTATAAATTATTGTATAACCGTGAAAATTGTTGAGTGGGCAAACATCTAAGATTTTTAGTCATTCCAACTGGTAACGTAAAATATATCATCTTCATATAAATATATTTACATATCCATGTCTTATTTCGTACATTTCTTTTCCGTATATATATTAGCGAGTTAAAGGGGGGGGGGGGGGGGAATGGGCAAGAGCTTTAACCCCCCCCCCCCCCCCCCCCCCCCCCCACTTTTTTTTCTTTTCAAGTACGCCGCTAATTAAAGACTCATTATAGTTAAAAACGAGTTTTATGAAATTAGGGGCTATTGGTTTTTGTAGAAACGCTTCAAATTGCCATTTTAAAATAGGCAATCAGTTTTTGTTTAAAAAAAACGATTGTTAGATATTAAATGGATTTTTTCTCCTACCGGTTTTTACAAAAAAAAAATTATTTAAATACTTAAAAAACTCCTTAAGATATTATATATAGGTTTACCTTGATTTTCAGGTAAGCCTTCCAATAAATCTGATATGACACCGTCTAGAAATAAAATAGTAAAAAAAATTGTTTAAAGAATATTTGTTTTTCACATTTGCGCATTAAAGATACTATTTGTAAAAAACTAATTTAACAAGACATAAAAGGATGCCATTTTAAATGTTATCATAAAAGGGTTGGTCCGTCCAAAAGGGCAACCTAAATGCTTTAAATCACCAATTAAATAATTTAAGGGTTTGTAAACCAAAATATTGAAAAAGTATATTATTATTATTTGACATCTAAAAGCAGTTGGCTTAGAGTTGTCAATGTATTTTGGACACCGGTCCTGAAGCAAACTTATTTAAAGCATTTCTGAGAATAAAAGTTCGCCAAAATGCTTTCTTACCAAGAGGTTATAATATAGCTACTACCAATAAGAACAACTACAAAATGCATTACAATCACATGAGGTAGAGAGAGATAAATAAAGATGAATATTGAGAAATGCTACTGCCTCAATAAGAAAGATAAAAAGAAAAATAAAATTTTTTTTAAATATTTAAAAATTTTGCTTAAGAAGTTTTTTTGGGAGTAAGTGAGGATATTTTTAGGGAGGGTGTGGAGCGGATAAATCAATAATTACTTTTGAAGCTTAATTTGCTAGGGTGCCAATAAACTGTGTAAATTTATTTTTGTTATTATGATTGCCCAGGTCGACAAATATCAATTTTTAAAAATCATCGAAAGTTTCGACACTGGGGAGAAATATCCGATGATGGGCAATCACATATATACTTTCAATTTTTCAATGTTTCCCTCCCCTTCGGCTATTTTCTCAGGTATCCTAAAAATTGCAAATTTGACCAAATTAATTAATTGCTATTTTGAGATCAAATAATTAAAAAAAACTTATAATTTTTTTATACTATAATCAAAAACTTTTGTTTTTTTATGTTATACCTTGAGAAATATTTGTAGCAATCAAACTTTCACATAAACTAGGTTATACTGATTATATGGCACCCCAACCTAAATAGAACGTGAATATAATCGATTTAAAAAACATATTATTGAAAGTTTTTAAACGTTTTATATATAAAATTATTTTTTTTTATCATTTTCTTATTTTACTTTTTTTTTGTTTTTATTACCATTTTTTTTTGAAAGTTTTTATTATTTATAGCTGTCTTACAGAGTTTAGTTTGAAAAAAACAATAAACGGATTCTAAAATCTTAAATGGCAGGTGTGGTCTATAAAATAAGCTCATAGGTTTTAAAAAATTTGGTGATTATTCGCGCTTAGACTAATTTATAACCTCAATTTTAAAGTAATAAAATATCATATTTTTCTAAAATGCTCAAGCCTCCGATATATGTAGTCCAGACTCAAATCTATATTGTTAAAAATTTTTATTGGTCATCAAAAGGAGCAAAAAATGTTTACCTAGCACCGGTAATTCTAATTTGAAAAAAAACAATAAATAGTTTATTAAATTTTTATAAATACTATTTTTTTAGATTTGAACAAGAGTTACCTAATTTATTAAAGCACATGACAATTATATTCATAAATCAAAGTGTGGATTTAAAATTGCTAACTTAGCTAATTAATGTAAGCCCTATAACGAGTTTTTAAATTAAGATTTTATTTGCCAAAAATATGTAGTTTAAATAGCACGCGTGGTTTGAGTTCATTCTTATTTTAAACTTTTTTATATAAATTATATATAATTTTTATAAAAAAATATATATGGTTTTAAAGTTTAAAAATTTATTAAGCTTTAGGACCCCTTAAATAAATGTGAAAATGGTTATTAGCTATGTTGGATTCAGGGCTGGGAAAAAAAACTAAATGGGTTTTTTTTAACAAATTTTTGAGTTTTTTTTCCAAATGCCCATATCGTGGGCATGGCAAAAAAAGCCCTTTTTCTTGCTTAAAGAAAAAGGGCATGTTTAAACCCCTTTTCTTCATAAAAACTCCTAAGAGCTTTAAGAAAAAATAACCCACCCATCATTATTATAAAGAAAAATCAAAATTTTTCGAAATTATTATAAAGAAAACATAAAATGGGTTTTTTAGGGCTTTTTTTAAGAGCCACTTTTTTTGGGTTTTTTGCCCCTTTTCTTAGTGGCTTTTTTTGAATTCTTATTTTCACCCTTTGTGGCCTTTTTTTTTATGTTTTAGGGGAAAAAATGAGCCAATGTTTTTTGGCTCATTGTTTTTTTAGCCCTGGTTAGATTTAGATAAAAATTTAACAAATGTTTTTAAATATACTTAAAGCATTTGTTCATAATATAAGTAAATAAGTGATTTAAAAATAATAATTAATAATAGATGAAAATATTAAAAATCATAAATTTAAAATTTTTTAAGAAAAACAAATAAAATTTGAACTCGACCTAATGTATAATTTAGAGTTGTCCAAACTTACGTTCAATTTTCATTGATTCTTTTAGTATGGCATCTATGCAAATGGATTAATAATTATAAGATAATAAAACAAAATTACAATTGTGCACTCTCTATATTTAGTGTAAATTTAAAGCTCACACCGATTGGCTGAAATTTATTAAGGACGCGTTCAGACTCATTTCATTTTTTTGCAAAATTTTAAAATTTTTAAAAATTTTGAAATTTTTACCCTTTGACATTAAACGCTTTTTTACGAAAAGTCGCCAGTTTTGTTTATTAACATTTAAATAGAAATCTGAAAAAAAAAGTTTTTAAAAATTAAAAAATAAATAGAATTTCAAAAAATTTGAATAATTTTTTAAATTTTGAAAAAAAAAATGAGTCTGAACGCGCCCTAGTATAAAATTAACTGGATTTCTTGCAGTTGGCCTGTAAGCTTTCAGACAATTGAATGTTAAAGAACAAGAATCAATAAAATGATTTAACCAAAAATATTGTTACCCTCTAAATCAGTCGGAAAGGCGACTAAAATAAATGCAATTTATAGTAACCAAAGTTTAATTAAAGGCAAACATCAGTTCCCATATATTTTCAATTGTCATTTCCAAATGTTTTATACCTTTTTTTTTAGATTCTTTGGTTTGAATAAAGATATATAAATGAAATGTAACTTCAATAACCCTAAGCGCACCCAAAAATAGTAATTAAAATGCTTGCAGACGGAGCAGTAAATCAACGATAGCCTTCTTTTTTACATGCATGTACAATTGATTCGACTTAAAAGAAAAATAAATTATAAAATTTGATCTAATACTAACGTAAGTCTTACACCTAATCAACTAACTAAAGGTCTAAAATAACCTTAGCCTAACATTTACCTAACATTCATAACTAATCCTAACCGAATCGATAAATGCAATATTGCTAAAAATGTTATGTGCATTTTTGTAGCTTTTGCAACACTGAGAGAAAAAGAAAACCAAGGTCACTCTAACTTAAACATTTCCCATTTGACACTTAAACTATAAAAAGAGGCGGATTGACTAAGAAGGTATAATCCTTTTTAGCCTTGTATTACACAGGTCAGACTTTTAATGGCACAACCGTGAATATTATGAAAATAATAAATATTATATCCCCATAATGGCCTTATCTCATACATAAACTCGGTTTTCTTAGGTCTTGGCTTCGTACATCCGTTCATAACAAAATAATGGCCTTTTATGACCAAATAGATAGAGAATACCCTAAAAAGAAAAAATTTACGAATTTCTTTATATAAAAATATCTTGTAACTTACATTTATCATATCAAATAATGAGAAATAAAATTAGTAGTATATGTGAAGCTCTTACATCAGCATTTAGTTAATAAAAATATTTTGCGTCCAAAAAAAACGACCCGATATTTTAAAAAATATTTAAAGTAAGAAATTAACAGATTAGCTATTGTAAATATGCTAAAAAAAATTTCAATATTTTTTTGTCGTTGAATTATTTTTTGTTTTTTTGGCATTTTTTGTGAAATTTGCAATGTTTATAGCTGACTTACTAGGATTAAAAAAAACGTAAACGGATTAAAAACCGTAAGATGGCAAGTTTGATCTCCGTAATTAGCTGATAACTCTCGACAATGTGTTGACCTAGTGCTTATTAAATCTCAATAAATGTTATTTATTAAATGTATACGATATACAATTAAAATTTAAAATAGCCATTTTTATTGCAAAATTACAAGGAAGTTTGTAGAATTACTTGCAGATTTTAAGTAAAAATGGCTACAAATCCCAATCACAATTAGGGATGTATATAGAAGGTTATTCATTTACTTTAAAATAGTTAGCGATTAAAAATTTTTTAAATTAAAATTTATCAAAAATTAATGTAATTTAGTTGAAAATGAATGGAAAAACAAAAATTTTTCTGGGTGCGGAAGTTTTTTTTTCGGTTAGTCTAAGTCAAAAATATTGACATCTAAGTCCCACAATTTAAAATGTTTGGTTTTTGCCGCGTTACCGTTTTAAACCTGAATAACATAAAGTTTCAAAATAATCTGTGTAAATATTTTGACTTTAAAGTTTTAAATCCTACGATAAACCTATTTTGTAGATATGTATATTTGTATAGGATTTTTTTTGGTTTCCAACAGAAATTGGTATTTTTTGTGGAATTAAAAAAATTTCAAGGTCAAAAAAGTATTATTTCAAAATGGGAAAAAATAGTCTAAAATAATTAAAAATTGTCCATTTTTTTAACCAGTTATAGAATAGAAATTTTTTTAATGCGAATGCTAAAGTGAGGAATAAGATTCGATTTTTAATTAGGGGGCCATTTCCGTACTTTTTGATATTCTTTACAAAATATCTATTTTTAAGTTGAGTGATCGTCAAAAATAATTTTTAATTATTTTTTTATATATCTTCCAAAAGGTTTTTTACTAGATCTAACAAAATTTTATCTATAAGAATACATATTGTTATATTTATTTAATATAATATAAAAAAGTAGAATATTCTTACCTTTTATTATTTTCCACTTTGTGCCTGTAATTTACATTATACATTAATGATTAATTATATTATCTTATAATTAAAGAGTACGTATTTTTCTTTAAAATAATATGAATAAAAATTCATAGCTCTAAATTCTTGAAATCAAGAGAGTATTTAGGAAGGTGATCAAAAGGGGGCCATTGCCCCTCTTTAGAATTTTTTTTAACTTAACCAGCGGGTGAATTTATATTTCAAACAATATAAAAGAGAATCAATAAAATTGCTGTTTCTTAAAAAATATATAGCCCTATAAAATAATTTTGCAAATAAAATAACAACAACAAAATTAAATTTGTAGTTCCTATCCTCCAAAAAAAATTTCTTGTTCCCTTTTAAAAGGTTTCTGCATACGCCTTGCTTGAAACCATTGTAGCAATCGTGTTACCTTAGCATTCGGAGTAAATATGCAAAACTGCTATGAAAGAAAACCTAGAAAATGAGGTTGCTATTTTTTTAATAAATTTACATTGAAACATCATGAATTTTAAAAATGAAATTGACAGTGTGGAATTCACAAGGATTTTGAGAGAATTTTTAATTTCCAAATGAATTTTGTTATTTGACTTGGACCAAATTTTTTATTAATTTGTTTATTATACATTTCATAAAAAATCATTTTGAATTATAATTATTGGGCAACAAAATTTGGCCGAGTGGGCCATTCATAGCAACTATGGTTTTTGGTCAAGTTTTTGGTGTTGATCACGAATATAATATCAGAAATTTAGCTAATGCTTCAGACTTTTAGGTATTCGGTGTCAAAGTTGAGATTTTTTTTTGGGCTTATCATAAAACCTATGGGTAATTGGGATAGCGGAAACGTTTAAATTTTTATTTTTAAAAAATTAGTGGTTTTTGTCATCAGTTTTTTGACCCTAAAAATTGAAAGTAAATTGCTAATTATTTTAGGTTATAACCTTTTTTTAGATATTTATAAGGAATATGCCAATAGATTTTTTGAAAAACTAATATTTAAAGAAATTTAGTGAATTTTTTTTTGAACTTTAGACGCGGTTTAAAAAAATTGAAGCCATTGGTAAAAAAATATAACCCGGATTGTTATCGCAAGAAAGTTTTCTACAAAACCTTCAAAAAATCGTTTATGTTGTTTTAACATTGAAAATGTTGTTAAAGACGATGATAAAAAAATGAAGTAAAATGGAGAAATAAATATTCTGTCGCCTGCAAACAGCTTATCTTTTTATAAATTTAAATAACTGACCCTAGATAGTGGGGTAGTTTTGCTCGGTGTCATAAAATTTTTGATTTGACACTCTACACTAAATAATTTTAGAAATATAGAAAATTTTAACATTTTTTATAACTTAGGCGCATCGTCCTAAAGTAAGCTAAGCAGTTTTCCTTTTTTTGCCCAAAACTCGTATAAATATATTCCCTCTAATCTCGTACTTATCCTATCATTCGATACTCTATTCCCATCAATTCTAATTTTCCCGTTGCAACATCAATTCAAGCAGAGAAAAAACATTTATAGCACCATTTTGCGAAATTAGTACGTTAAATTCTTGCCAATAATTACTCAGATATTTTAATTTAAAATTCTAATGCATGTCCCTTTTGATTCGGTTAGGCCATGCCCGGAATTTGGTTTCTCAATTTAAGTCCGGCCCCGAATTCAAAAAACGACCTGAAAATTTTTGATTATCGACTAAAATTTTATAGTTAATTTATATAGTGCGTGCAGCCTCGTCTTAATAAAACTATTTTTGCTCACTATAATATTTTTTGCTTGAGTTATTAAATCTGTTGACGCCTAACTAAATTTTTTTCTGGCCTTAGTTTTTATTTTCTCACTTTTGTGAAGTATATAATAAACATTTAATTTTTTTTCGTGTCAAAACGTAAACAGTGTTAATTTTCCTTTTACATTTTTTTTCATGCGACATCAATTCAAGCAGAGAACACCTGCATATTTGACATGTGGCATGTCAAATCACCGCTATTCATCCGACCTTAGAACGTACTTTTAAAATCCGCCTTTTTTGGGTTTATTGTGACCGAATTTTTGATGATAATTGTTCCTTAAATATATTCCCCGCACCTTTGAAAACCCGTTGCAATTCAATGGGTCAAAGTAACTTTTTTTTACTATTTTCTTGTAAATATAACCCATTATCTTCTTATATTTTTTTTATCTAAAATTAAAGGTTAACAAAAGGGGGTCGACGTTGTTTTTTACTAAAAGTCGATTTACCGGAGCATAATGTAATAATTATATTAACAAAGTCATAAAGATCTTTGTTATAAACGTTTCTATTTTTTATATAATATACGTGTTAATAAATTGTTTTAGACAACTTAATGATAACTTTTAAAAATATTGTTAGCTTTAAAAAATCCCCACTTTCTAATTAAGTAAATCATTTTGGTCCAACTTTTAGGAGAAAAATAGAATCATTATGTACAAAAAATCTATTTACTTTATTATCGAAACGCAACTGTTATTATGCTTCTATGTTCATATAATATATAAATCTAAAAATTGATTAAACTTAACAAAATCATTTTTCATAAATTAAGTCTAATTTACTAAGGATCCTCCTTGTCATGTTATTGAAAATTATTATTGGGTTTTTGAAAACTTTTGCCTTTTCAAATCCCTATAATCTTCCATATAGATGCAATAACTAATTATGCGAACTGAGAATGCTTTCTTAAAATATTTTTTTTTATTCTGAAAAAAAAAACAATTTTTTGATTTTAGAGTTTTTTAAAAATCAAAAAAAACTCATTTTGGTGCCCTTTTATTAAAAATTTTGTTTTTATTTTAAATGCCTATACTGACTTTGTTTGGGTTAAAAGAGCTCAAATTAGCATAGTGGCTTTTACACAGGTCAAAATATATTTAGTTAAGCTAACTACGGAGAACTTGTCATCATAGCGATTTTTATATCTATTCACCCTTTCTAATCAAATTTTGTAAGGCTAAATTCATTGAAAATTTAAAAAAAAAATGCCATAAAAACAATTAAGACTCAAAAACAAAAAAATATTAAAGTTTTTTTTATATATTAAACAGTAAAACTAATAAACTGCTTAAAAATTTTATTTCTCATAAAATAAGTTACAAATTGTTTTCATATAAATAAAATTCTTATATTTTCTCTCCAGGGTATTTTCGAGGTCGCAAAATTTGTCAATTTGGTTCCATATGGCCATTTTTTCGATATAGATTTAAGAGAATAACCCAAAGATTTCGGTCACTGAATTTAAGATATAAACCACAGGAATCATTCAATGTCATATTTTCGTTTTTTAGACACTGATATTTGTATGTGCTATGCAAATAAAAATTCTGTCAATATACTGTGTTTGATTCAAATGTAATTAAGGCTGTATTGGACCATTTACGTCAGCTTAGATATGATATTAAATGCAAACATAAAGTTGAACAAATTTTTTTTAAATTATGAATTCGCCTGTAACATAAAGATTGCGACATTTCGTGCGATACCAAAGCATGTGGGAAGCCAAATTCAATTTTTGAAATATCATCCAACCCTCCAAATTCTTGGTTTTTCGGGAAATCCTAATTTTAATAAGTGGATCCGAACATTCACTGTACAAAATTTTAGCTTGAAATAAATATAATTAGGCCTTTTTTAATTTTGGGTCGAGTAGGGCCTAAGATTACATAACCAAATTGGACAAACCGGACCGATCCGCAGGTTCGGGCGGCTAACTATAAATTGTAAAACATATCGGGTAGGCCGGGCCGAAATATCACGGCCCAATTTTAATTCTAATCTTTATGTGTATAAAGCACCTATTGATAGGGCGTGAGGAAGGGTAATACTAAAAAAAAGTTTATGGTACAATATTTGGTAATAAGTTGCGGGTAAGAAAAAAATACAAAAGCCAATGATAGATAGCGTATTTAATTTATATATTTTTTATCTAAGAAATTTTAATAAACCTATATATACTTTGAAGCACGTGAATAATTCTTTAACATTACCTGCAACCATGTAAATACAATTCTTTTATATTTCCTCTTGAATATAAATATAAAGATACAATTCTCAATCTTACCTAATATTCTTAAGTCCTGTACAAAATTTTGATAAGCATTGTCACGTTCATTAGGCACTATCGGGTGATACCCCAATAAACTTGTGTAATTTGTTTTATTTTTGTAAAAACAGTTTTGACTACTATGTCCCAGTCTATTACATATGCCACACTTTGTAAAACTTGGCACTTGACCATTATATCGCGATCTAAATTGATTGACATCTATACTTTTATTCAAAACTCGTCTACAATTCGCCGCTATGTGACCAATCTGTTTACAATTATAGCACATTCTGTTATCCCTTAATTTGTTTACATTTACATAATTACAGTCCTTTCTCACATGTCCTTTTAAACCACAAGCATAGCACGTTACATCACCATTTCTCCGTCCGGTGGCTAAAGACATAACATTTAATTCATTAGAACACGCCGCCCTATTTTGTCTCTGGTCAGCAGACTACGAAATATTACCTAAAATAAGTTCTTTTTTTAAGTCGAGCCTATGCTTTATATTTGAATGTAATTAAAAGAAAAGATTCAATGTTCAAGAAGTTTTAGACCTTCCACCCGTCAAGACTTTGCCACTTTTAATCTAAAGCAGGCCTCAGAGTTAATCAGATTTAACACACGCATGTGTCAAAGGTTAATAGGCTAGGCTCTCGGACAAATAAACGGCTTTCGTTGGGACTCACCCATCCAATTAATAATATTAGCAAGGGCGTAGCAAGTTATAAAGCCTGAAGGGGGGGGGGTTTAAAAAGAGTAGCCTCGCTTAAATTTATTCGTTTTAAATCTACTGATTCTTATGATTGTTACTTAATTTTGCTTTTTAAAATTTGAGTAATCATTAAGGACTTTTATAAATAATGTTTATATAAACAAACATATATGGTATTAAGAAAATTATATTATTGATATACTATAAGCAAAATTTTTATATTAATAATACAATTATTTAATATATATATATAATAAAAATGGTTATATTCAAGTACACAACAAATATTAAGAGGGGAAGAAAAATTTTAAAATTAAAAATTTTAAAATATTTTAAATGTAATTTAATTTTATATTTAATTGGTATTTTAGTTTGGGGGGGGGGGGGCATGTGCACTAAAGATGTTTAATTTGGGTGGGGATATGGCATGCTTGGAGGGGGTAAACCCCCCCCCCCCCACCCCTTGGAAGGTGCTTTGCCAATGTATATTATTGGCTGAACGCTACTTATCTTCAAGTCTAGAATTCAACGAAATTTACATACGTTATGTTTTAAGTTGCAGTCGAAACTGAATGTGAATACTCAACGCCCCTTACCCCACTTTAAATTTTAATTTAAACCTTTGATAATTATATATTTTTTTCAAAATAGGTTTTAAGAGAGGGCTCTCTTAAATTTATGCGTGTTTAATCAAATTCATAAACAAAGTTTTTTTGTTGTAGAAATAACCCATTTTTTAGACAATTTGACAAAACAAGTGGCCCTAAAAATACGTTATATGTTTTATAAAAAAATTTCAAAAAAATTAATGCAACAATCATTTTTTTTGATAAGGGCACGTGCAAAGTGAGTTTTTATTTTCGTAAAATTTTCAAAATTTTGAAAAAAAATATTTTGTAATTAAACGCAAATTTTTAAAAAGTTGTCAAATTTAATATATACACGTAAAATAATTTTTTTTCAAAATTTTCAGAAGTTTTAAAATTTTACGAGAATGGAAACTCACTTTGCACGTGCCCTAATATAAAATTTGTTTATTCGAATTTTTTGCTCCATCATAGTTACACGAAAATTCTGTGAAAAGTGATATATTTTAATAAATATTTTGCGATTTAAGGCCTAAAATAAATTAAATCATTTTTTTTTGGTATTTAATATAAAAATTTCATCCAATATAAATAATTTAACTCAAAAACTGCACACCTTATGTTTTAAATTTGAGATATATTTATTAAAAATACAGTTTTAAATTTTAAGATGTAATTTGCAGAACTCCTTTAACCTTCCTCGTTTTTCAAATTTTTTAACATATTTTAGTAAACACACCTTGAGAAAAGGTGTTTTGGAAATTTAAATTATTGGATGAACCTGAATTGTACGAAGGTTGCATTTCAAATATCGGTTTGGAAAAACATATTTTACTTTTAGGAAACTTAATCTAACATGCTAACATTTTCTTATAATTTTTGGTTGAATTATTTTATCTTATGGAATTCACTAATTCCGCCCATACTATCCGTCACTTGCAGTAAAATTTTATCAATTTACACATTTTCGAACGAATTATTTGGTAGCATTCAAACGTGGCAAAAAAATTTGCAAAAAAAAAATAAAGAAAAAAAACTGAACATTTTTTGGGCCGAAAAATGTTTTTCGAGATGTATATTAAACTATTATAAAACTTTATTTTTTAAATAATTCTATGATAAAAGGATATTATAAATTTTCCATTGAATTTATATTTTTTGGGCTAAAGTATACTAATATATTATAGATTGCAAAAATTTTGTTAAGAGCCATATGGCAACTTGACATGAATATTTAAATTTCTTGTTTTGCAAATATAGTAAAAAATTAAAATAATTTAATTATTTTCTATTTTTCTAAAATTAAGATTTATTTTGCCATTTTTTTTTACAGTGTTTTATTTTTAATGGAATCTTTCAAACAAACATATTTATTGGCTTGATTGAATTGTATAAAATTAACGGAATTTTAATCATAAAATAACAGACAAAGTTTAGGTATCTTCCATAAATAATAATAAAAAAATTTTCTATATAACTTCCTAAATGTCTAATTTAATGAATAATTAGTAGAATTGTGATACTCACAATTTATCAAATTTAAATATGGCAATTAAAGGAAAATACGGCTCAATGCCCCTTGAGCACCCCTACCATTGGGGCACAACATTGTCAGCAACACATTTAGGTGAATTTGACCTTAGGTTCTAGCACCAAATTTTAATGAGCCGGTGTCCAAAAAATCCGGAATAATCTTAGATATAACCAACAATCCACACCTATTTTTAATTTTGTGTCATTGTCCTACTTAAAAATTTTTAACAAATCATTACAAACATAAATTAAATAAAACTAATTGTGCGCCGGAGTGGGCAAAAAGAATTATTGACGGGCCCCGCTCGCGTTGAGAGTTAAAAAATAAGTGACCCGAGTAGGTTAGGCTGTTTTTAAAATTTTCACCCAAGTTTTTTTAACGGTTTCCATCAATGGCTCAGGCGATATTGCAAAACGCCTTTTTATAACTATGATACATATGTTTTTCTGTTTTTAGGTAAAATTAAAATGATATTTGACATGGCTTTAAGCACTAGAAGCGTGAGGCTTAAGGGCGCATTCACACTTATATTAAATTTTTTTTCAAAATTTTAAATTTTTCTTTCAGAAAAAAACTTTTTAATTGCTAATAACAAAAATTTGACTTTTTGTAAAAAAGCGTTATGTGTCAAAAAGTAAAAATTTAAAAATTATTAAAAATTTTAAAATATGTCAAAAAAACAAAAACGAATCTGAACGCGCCCTATGTAGACCTGACAAATTATGTGGGGAAACAGTTGGGTATGTTGTCACATAAGCCTAAAATATTGCACTAATCATAGGCACATTATATTTAATCCAAAAGCTAGCCGGGTTTTGAAAAGGTTCGTGAAAATACATGTTTAGACATATATTTTTTATAGATCGGGATATCGTTGTACTATCAGGTAATAAATATTTTATTTGCATTATTTTATGCTATTTTGTCATTTTTCTAAAAAGTTCTTGTCAAACTATCGGCCGTTAGAACAATTTTTTTTTGGAAGGTTAAAAAGTATGCTTATTTTACCTTTAACCCAATTGTTCATGATTGTCAGCAAAAATTTTTTTCCAAAATGCATGCGAATTATCGTGAATCATATGTTATAAAACTGTTTTTTTGAAAAGATCAAAAATAATAAGACATGTATGCAAAGGCGGAAGGTATTTACGCATTCGAAGAAGGCGGGTTAGGGTATTGGCGCGTACTCGCTCTCTATTAAAAATTTTTATTTCACAATTCATTAAGTGTTTTAATAAATTCAAAAAATTTTTCACCAAAAGGGCACGTACAAAGTGAGTTTTTATTTTACTTGTAATAAAACTCTAAAAAAATTTTATTGCAATAAAACGCAAATTTTTTAAAAAGTTGCTTAATTTATTTTATGCACATAAAATGTTTTTCCCTGAATAATATTTTTTTAAAAAAATAAAAAATTTTTTTTTAAATTTGCAGAAATTTTTAAAATTGTTCAAAAACAAAAATTCACTTCGCACGTGACCTAACATAAAAAGCCTTTTATAGGACTAGTTAGGATTCAAAAATGTTATTTACGAAATAAAATTATCAACGAATTTTAAAACAAGAACTATTTTTTTTATGAATTTTTTGTAGTAACAATATTTTAACATTTTTAAAGGGAAAATGAATGAACTTTAAAGGAGCTCTTTAAAAAAACAGTAAATTTTCTCTAATTTATTTTTTGTTGAACTCGGCGTTTTTGGTTGTAATTTTAGATTTAAAATTTTAAAAAATATAATTTTTGCATAACATCTATATAATAATATAAAAAACGAAATTAATAGGATTGTATATCTATCTTATTGTATTTTCTTTTAACAGAATTATGCAAACAAATTATAGAGGGCTACGAATACGAGCTAAATTTGAACAATTACGTTGTGCCGAACATGTATAATATTTTCTTTATAATCGACTTGTCGTATCCTCTAAGTCCATAAGAACATAGCCTGTGGACAATACACACAAAATACATATATATACATATTTAATAAACTCAAACTTTTCATATAAATTAAACATTCAGAGCTGGGAAAAAACCCATTTTTCGACTAAACTCAAATTTTTGTTTTTTAAAAATTTTATGACAGATTAAGAAAATTAATTATTAATAAATACAAAATAAAAGCAGAAAATCTTAAATTTATAAATATTTTTTTGATTAAAGATATAAACCCCTTTATATTTTCTAAATTTCGAAAAATAAAAAAATGAGTTTGACCCAAAAATGGGCATTTTCCCAGCTCTAAACATTTTTACCCTATCCTTCCAAAAAATCGCTTTAAAAGCAGAGCTGGGGAAAAACCCATTTTTCGACTAAACTCAAATTTTTGTTTTTTTTAAATTTTATGACAGATTAAAAAAATCAATTATTAATAAATACAGAATATAAGCAGAAAATCTTAAATTTTATAAATATTTTCTTGATTAAAGGTAAAACCCTTTATTTTTTCTAAATTTCAAAAAATAAAAATGAGTTTGGCCCAAAAATTGGCATTTTCCCAACTCTGTTAAGAAGCTTGGAATTTTTTTTATAACCCAAATAAGACATTTACTAAATAATCAGATATATAAATAAACAGATCTGCAAAACTACTGACGAAATATGAAAAAAAGAAATTATTATCATTATTTGAAGGGTGCCATAGGGGAAAATTATTATTATTTTCTGACCAAATGGGAACGGTTATTATTGTTATTAGGGGTGTTAGGTTGCCTACTTGCGAGCAATATTTTGTAACCCGATAATAAGTTTTTTGATTTAAGAAGTCAAAGCCTTTAACGCGTATAGCGCCCCATGGGGAATGGTAAGGGGTAAATTTTTTTTTTCTTTAGCCAGTCATAAATTTTTAAAATTTGACCAACTGCGAAACTATTTACGACCTTACGACTCAAAATTATCAAGTTACTATTAAAAAAGCTATTTATATTTATAATCAAAATAAAAACAAATTATCTTTCATATCCATCATCTTTTTTCCCATAATAGAGGTGAAACCGAGCCGTTTCAGTCGGGCATACCTGTCGTCAGGGAAGGCGGTGAAATATTTTTTAGGGCATCTCTGACCCAAGTCAAGGAACGGATGTACCAATATTGGTCTAATATAATGTTAGATGTTTTCGATGTGGCAATGTATACCAATGCCATCAAATATTTTTGTTCACCGGTAACCTTTCATGTCATATGTTATTTACGAATATGGCAAAGACTATCTTTTGACCAGGCCTGGGAAAAATAGAGCCAGCCCCGGGATTTTTTTAAGGGGCTTTTTATTAAAAAAAAATCTTAAAAAAGGGTCTAAAGATTCATTTTTTTCTTATTTGTAAGGGTTTTTATATCTTGGTATTTTAAATTAGTAATAAATCTCATTTCAACTTCCGGATAAAGAACAAAAATAGGATTTTAGAGGGCTGGGCCCCCCCCCCCCCCCCCCCAAAACCCATTCTCCCTCGATGCCTACACTTTTTTCAGCATAGGTTTAAACGATTAAGCGAAATTTGACTTTTTTTAGTATGGGGCATTATTATTATGGAGTAACATTTTATAAACCCTACGGTCAGTAAGTACATTCGCATATTCATTATTAGCCGCCTTTTTTAAACAATACTAGCATCCGGGCTTTAAAACCCCTAAAATTAGTGCTAAGGTATGTTATTTTCATCTTTAAAATGACTATAAAAACACATAAATCATAGTTTTTTAAAAGCAATTTAAATTTGTCCGGCAAGAACGTAAAACGCGTTTTGATTGATGTGAAATCCCACTAATCATCATCTAGTTTCGGCTGATTGCCAACGTTGATAATGCAATTTAATTTTTCTGTTGGAATAAATATATATTATTTATTTAAAAATTTAGTTTTACATAAAAATTGGGAAAAATTATCTAAGGAATACTTCCATATGCGGACACACTAGAGATTCGTTCGGGGTTTATTTTTCGAAAAAATTACCCAAAAATATCCGAAAATCTTGCTTTTCTTTGACAAATTATACAACTGTTTACAATCAAAATACGTTCAGACAGGTCGTAAATTTTTATTAATTTAAGACATTTATAAAATAACAATTTTTATTTTAACTAGTTTAATTAGACACATTATTCATACTAGATTGAATTATTTTATTAAGTATATGTTTATAATCACCTATAATTTTTTTTTAAATTTTGTCAAACAGACACATAGTTTATCTTAGGGCACGTGCAAAGGTTTTTATTTTCGTAATTTAAATTTTGAAAAAAAAATTTTTGTAATAAAACGCAAATTTTTAAAAAATTGCCAAATTTTGTTTATGCACATAAAATGCTATTTCTAAAATAAAAAGTTTTTATAAAATTTAAAAAAAAAATAAAATTTTTAAAATTTTTTGAATTTTTAAAATTTTGCGAAAATAAAAACTCACTTTGCACGTGGCCTAAGGCAATATTTATTGTAACAGTGGAATTTTTTTTTCTTTTAAATTAATTCTAATAGTCCTGTTCCAAATTTTTTCTATATACCTTTAAGTATTTAATTTATTTAATTATTTTACATTGAATCGGCTATATTCTAAAAATTAATAAAATTTTAATAATTTTAGATAATAGTTTATCAAAATCCAAAACGCAAAGTAAAGATCATTGAAGAGCACGAAATCTACGAACAAATTTTTTACCTCAGCGGTTATGTTTAAAAATATATTTTAAAGATATGTTGCACCAAAAATTGAAGGGAGAGAAATGGGAAGCATTCCTGTCTTATACGCTTGCGGTCTCGTGTTCGTACATGAATCCCTTTTTCTCTAGGCATAAAGAACATACAACCAGGCCTGGGGAGAACAAAGAGCCAGCCTCTAAAGGAAAAGGGACAGGAAGCCATAATTTATTTTGGAAATAAGGGGCTTTTTATCTAAAGGACTTTGTTAAAAATAGTAATTTAAATCCCATTTAAACTTCCAAATAAACAAGAAATATAAATAAAGGGCTCCTTTTGAAAAGGATTTCCTCATTTTTTCAGGGTTTTTGTTAAAATTTAAAATAACTATGACCTTTTTTCCCAATTTTTTGGCTTCCAAAATCCCATTTTTACTCCCTTTAGCCCGCACTTTTTTCAGCATCGCACACAACCACTTTAAAATTGCAAATCGGTTTGCTTAGGCAATAGGCCTTAAACAACATTTTCAAAGTATGTACTAAAGCTATAAACCAAGGTTATCGGCGAGTGCAAGATCTTACCATTGAACTTGCGGGCAATATATGCTTTGCTCTAATGCTAAAAAAGTTCTCTTGGGTAAAATAGGGAGATTCTTACATATTTAAACCAGTGTTTAATTATTTGTAAGAGTTGGAGTTCAAAATATTAGGCAAAATTAGCCATAATTTGAACTCAACTCTTTACCATTTTTAACCCCCCCCCCCCCCCTATTTGAAAAAATTTAAATGAAACAAAAAATCCTTTCTCTTGCAACTCACCTCAAAAAAATTCCTAATTGTAAAAATAAATAATTCTCAAAAAAAAAATTCATTTTGTTTCTTTTCTCCTCAAATGAGCTCAAATGGCTTCTCCGAACAAGCTGAATGAACTTTAAGATTATCACAGGGAACTGCTGCCAAATTTGGGTATAATTGCTTTTAAGTGTGAATTAATTAAAAAAGGCATTTAGTACCCAAGAATACCAAATTAAGGAAATGTTTTAAAAGTTAATAAATTTGAGCTTGGTTCTTTAAAAACTTATGAAAATTTTAATTATTATAATAAAATTTAAAAATAACAAACATATGTTTGGCCATATTAAAAAACTAAAGTTTTCCAAAAATGCCCAGAGTACCTCACTCCGACTCATTTGAAAAAATTCCATATTGAAAAAAAAAAAAAGAAAAGAGGTTCATCAATACTATCTAAACTCCGTTTTACCAAAAAATAAAAAATTGAGTTTTTTTTATTAAAATGAGGAATATTCAGTTTTTTAAATAAAAATTTTTCAGATGAATATTTTTCACCCCCGTGAAAAAAGTGAATTCCCTCATATTAACTTTTTTCTTTCCTCATTATATACTAGAATTGAGGAATTCACTACGGCTGAATTCTTTTTTAATAAACACTGATTTAAACATATTTTTTGCTACAGTATTTATCAAACTATAAATTTTAAGGTAAATCAAATTGGGTAAGCAAATTCTAATTTTAATATAAAATTATAACCAATGGCTGTAAATTTTCGTAAATTATTAAAATTCTAAATATTTAGAAAATTTCATATTTTACAAAATTTTTTCTCATACTAATTTGTGTCAAACTAAATTTAGCGAATTTTTAATAAAAAGCGTTCATTTAAAAAATAATTTTTTTTATAATTTACGAAAATAAAAGCTCACTGTGCACGTCGCCTAATCAACTCGTCTAACAATTATTATATTGTATTTGTTCAATAACAAACCAAACAGCGGAGTGAGTTTAGTGTGAAATCAAATATCTGTAAAGCAACTTTGCGAAATAATTAAATAAATTAAATGGTAAACTTTTATGTAAATAATATAAAAAATATTTAAAAAACTACATTTAATTTAAACACAAATTAAACAATACGAATTATACATGAGAACTAAAAAAAATAAAAATAGATCTTATAAATTTTTTAGAATTTACTACAACAGGATAAGAGTAAGCAATTTCCTATATTAACTCTTTAAAAATCCATCTTTCATCTTTAAGTTGCATTACCTCCGGTGTGGCTAAGATTTTAATGTAGATTATAAATAAAACTAGATGTTTACATAGGTTTCGTTCAAGCGATTATTACACAGGTCAACAAATTTTTGAGAGTTATGAGCTAACTAAGGAGATCAAACCTGCCATCTTAGGGATTTAAATCCGTTTATCGTTTTTCCTAATCAAATTAGTTAGTTAGGTACAGGCACGATTCTAGACCCCTTTTGGGGGGGGGGGGCAATGCCCCCCCCACCCAAATTTTTTGCCCCCCCCCCCCCCCCCCCCCCCCAAATACATAGTAATTTTATTTTTTCCACATAATATAATTAAATTTGCTCCGTCAAAAATATCTAAAAAATATTATCTTAAAAATATTTACTTTTTTTAATTGTTTTTATTCATTAATACTTCTCATCCGCAAGAAAACTAACAGATATATATATAGAAAAATTTGATTTTACAGAAAGCTTAATATTTGTGAAACCAATTCATAAATCTGATGCCTAAGAAATTTTCTCAGTTAACAACAATCTTTTGTTAGAATATAATCTAGAACCAAAGAACCTGATCGCACAATGCTACGATGGGGCGAACGTAATGCCCGCGAAAAAAATGGTGTTCAAGTTCTAAGCAAATTATCTGGACACCATGTCCCGTATATTCACTGCTTTAAAAACCGATTGCATCTTGTTGTAAAAGATTGTCTTATTTTATGTTAAGGGAAAGATTTTTTTGATAATTTTTCTTCCCTTCATAAATTTTTTCAACATGATGCAATCAAGGTAGTTAGTGAATGGGACCATACCGGCTGTTGCCTTATTGGTGGTGTGATCACTACCTGCCCATTGTTTTCTTTAAAAATTGCACAAAAATATTTAATACTTTTTAAAAATTAAAAATAAAAAATTTTATATCTTCAGGTCACAGGGCCGAATCGGGGTTTTTTGACCATTTTAAATATAAATGATGAAGTAAAAAGTATTTCTTTTAATATTTTTGATTTATTTATATTTTGATCATTTTTTACCGATAATAGTTGTTAAAAATCTTTAGATTCCCTTTATAAATTTGATTAACCTTTATTTTAGATATAAATAAATTAGAGCCTCTTTTAAAAATAAGTAATATTGATAAAAATTTATTATCTAAAGAAATTGACGTAGCCAAAAATTTATAAGAAACTTAATAATTACAAAGAATGTGTTACTATTGATTTTTTTAAATTTTTATATGATTACAATGGTGCGTTTTCTAATCTATTAACATTTTTCCTATAAGTTTGTTAATTGGCTCTTCAACGTCGAGTTGCGAGGCCACATTTTCTTCTTTAATAATAACGGCTGACAAGTAGTTCTGCTTAAAGGTGATTTGGTTCTAAAGAACACGAAAAACCATTAACTAGGGGCGTTAAATTTTTATGAATATTGTAATTTAATTAAAATCTTCTAAGATAAAATAGTTTTATCAATACAATACACTGCTCATAATCAGTTAATTATTGCTTACTATTTTAACATGGTTGCAAACTTTTTTTTATGCGCATTTAACGTTTATGTCCATGTTTTATTTAATTTTTTACCCTAATATTAATAACTAGTTATATATAACCAGTGTTTTTTCATATATATTTTTTCAAATTAGCATACTTATACATTTTGTTTTCATGATAATCAATCTTATTTCACTCATTTTCTAAAATCCAAAGTTTTATATAATTCATTTTTATTATTCATGTATACCATATTTTTAATTTTCATGCGCAATCCAAATGATAAAATTATACTTACAATTAATTCAAATCTCATATCTTTTTAAGCAATTGATTTTAGTGTAAACAATTAATTTTAATTCAAATAATTTATCATTTTTTTAATTAAGAATATGATAAATTACTATTAATTTGTTAAAAAATGTTGAACATGGATTTGTTGTACATGTATATTTTTTGCCGTGACCGAAGGTCACGGCCAATTTTGCCGCCGAAGGCGGCAAAAAAATTTTTTCTGCCCCCCCCCCCCCCCCACGAGTTTTTTTTGCCCCCCTATAATGGAAAAGCTAGAATCGGGCCTGGTTAGGTATAAACATTGCAAATTTAAAAAAAATGCTAAAAAAAACAAAGAGGATCCAAAAACAAAAATAAAATTAAATTTTTTACACGCAGCAACTAAACTGTTTAATTCAACTTCAAATAAAACTTTTATTAAACCGATAATTTATTGTGCCGTATATAAGTTTGGACGCCAAATATTTTGCATTATCTAAATGTTAATGTAAGAGCTTGATGAACTAAAAAATTTTATTTTTCATTATTTGAGATGATAAATGTAAGTTACATGGGATTTTGGATGAATAAATGATTCTTAAATTTTTTCCTTTTAGGGTATTCTCGATCTGCCAATTTTGTCAGAGTAGGCCATTTCAATATGGACAGATGTAAGAAGCTTAAGTCGGAAGAAATTAAGAAAAATGAAATATACATATGAGATAAAGCCTTATGGGAATAAATTCTTTTGTGTTTTCATAAAATTCACGGTTGTGCCATTGAAAATTGCTGACCTATGTTATATAACATTCAAATAACAAAAAAATAAATATTTTCTCTCAAAATAAATTTTTTTTTTTTTGCAAAAAAATAAACCTTGTTTGGAAATTTCTTCCAACTCTTTTTCATAAAAAAAAAAATAATAAAATATTAATTCACAAGTATATTAATTTCTGATGACTATAACTTAGGCCATATCTTGTATTTGTTTTTATTTTTAATATTTAAAATTATGAAATTTTCTCTCTTACACGCGTTCTAGCGTTCTAACATAATGCCTTTTTTTAACCATGAATCATGCAAATTTATAATCGATTTTCAAAAAAAATGAAATCTTAAATTAATATTTATAAAACACAAAAACACCTAATTATAAATAAAATATAAAACAGGTCAGTTACTTCCAAATACCATAAAGTATCTCTCAGCATTGCGCGTTTTCATTCAACCAGCCTCAGACAAACTCAATGACACGACCGGTAATAATGCATCATCCAATATATTGCATGAAACGCCGAGAAGTTTAACTATGGAATTGCAAACTTGCCAATCTGGTAAATCTATATTTTGAAACTTAAATAGAAACGAAAATTACCCGTCATAAAAACTAAAACCGTTTTAGGGCACGTTCAAAGTTTATGAATTTTCAGAATTTTTTTTTAAAAAATTTTATTTAAAATATTGGTTTAATGTGGGATAATTTTTTTTATACGTTTAAATTTTTTGAGTTGAAATGAGAATTAGGCTATGTTAAAATGGATTTAAATATCACTTAATGTAGTGTTTTAAAAATATACTTATAGCAACTTCCTAGGGTATAAGGAAATATTACATATATCATTGGTCAATAACTTTCGATGCAAAATCTAAAATTTAAATGTAATTATAAAATTTTTTCGAAATAAACTTTTTTCCAAAAAATCGGGCCTTAATATAATTATTTGGATTGGCGGGTCTCTAAATATCGGTCAAATAAATACTATACTGGTGTTGGTACATCTGTAGCTCCGAGATGGCATAATTTTACAAGAAATCTGGTGTTTAAAGTTTCATAAACTTATTTTGTATTGATTTTTCAAAAAAAGGGCAAGATTAAAATCGTATTTAGAAAAAAATTTTGATTTTTTCTTATTAATTTTGGCAAAATACATAAAAAATGACTAAAATTGATAAAAATTAATATAAAATTTTACCTCTATAGACTTATATAATTATTTATGATAAAAATAGTTACATTTCATTTATAGTTTTAAAACAGCGTTTTTTTTTTCATAAAGGACTTTAAACCAAATTTTTTTCCTAATAGGGATCCATTTTTAATTTATCATGCCACCTAGTATATATGGAAAATTTGGTTCTACGACAATCCCTAGGGTGAACCATTACATAAATCCTTTAATCCTTTTAGCTGAGCAAATATAATACCATTTTTAATTATACAATAATGTTTAAATCTACGACTGACACCAATGAATATAGATTGGGAAAAATAGGTATGTGGATGGATCCTAAATCCATTTATGTGTCACGATAATGAAAAAGCCACATAAAAATGCTTTTCTTCTATACAACTATTTTTCCATTTTAGAGGACAGTTACACAGTGAATTTTTTTCGAATGCCAAGTTATCGCCTGTGGCTAAATTCAAGTAATTTTATTTTTATCAGATTTGTTTTAGAGATCTATAAAAAGGGGAGCAAAAATGGCTATTTTAAAAGTTCCATTGTTATATAATTTATTTCTGGAAAGTGAAAATCTTAGATTTGCTTCCATTACCCCGCCTCCGCTACTATATATACAAATTTCTCAGATGTTATTAATTGATAAAATAAATCATAAGAAGTAATAAAAATATATAAAAAGAGCCAAAAATATTAATAATAAAAAAAATTAAAGGCCTATCTCTGTGAAATATCAATATTATTTTTGGAGGAGGGAAACACAATTTATCCTTTTAATTCTGCTCAAGTTTCAAGCTCTCTATCCATTTATAGTTGAATTTAAAAAAAATTTTAATAAAAGGCAATAGCCATTTAAAAATTTGACAAAAATATAGAACACCTATGCTGCAATATTTATTGCCAAAAAAAATTTAATATAACTCGATAGAATTTTATAATTAGGCCTCAGCTGTTATATTGCCCCTAACTAATTTCCAAAAATAAAGCTTGTTATAAAATTTAATACTCCATGTTTACAAATCAGTTTAATAATTCTTCAGATTTTCGGGTTTACACTGAACACCTATGCGAATATGTGCATGATACCGGAATTTATACGATACAAACTTCTACAGGAACATTGCAGTAATAACAAATTAAAAAAAATATATATGCTCAATGTTGAGAAAATGTAAGGGGTTAGAATTTTTATAAGAGTTATATTAAAACAAGCCTCATATATATATAGAAGGTATAAATTTATTTTAGGCGTAATCAGAGCAAATGTTCCGAGTGTAGGAAAATATTGCAAAAAACAAAGTTAAAACTAAAAATTTAAGGATTTTAAATGTTTAAGATAGTTTTAAAAAACATGGATTTTAAATGGGCCCTACTTAAAAAAAGCCGATAAATTAATTATATTTTTTTTATAAAATGAGAAATCAAAAAAAAAACAAATAAAAGAATTTTTTAGAAACAACGGGCCACCCTGTCCCATGCTGCATAATAATGGCCCTATTCGAGTAAAGTTTTATAATTCTCAGAATTTTTCATATAACACAGGTCATCATATAACAATGTTAGAAGTTCTAACATTGTTATATGATGACCGTTTTTTGGCTCATTGTTTTCCCAGGCCTGGTTAGAACCATAAATTTTATAAAATAATAGAATGCATCCCCATGATGCCCTAAACTCATATATATTTTTAAATTTCTTAGTTTCTTCCGTCTTTGGCTCCTTAGATCCGTTTATAACGAAAAATGAAAAGAGAAATATTTCAAGAATCTTTCTCGCATATAAAAATCCCTTGTAACTTATATTTTTAATCACAAATAATAAAAAATAAATATTTCTAATATATCAAGCTCTTACATCGGCATTTAGATAATAGAAATTATTTCGCGTCCAAACTTAAATACGACACGATGTATTATTGGTTTTAAAAAATATTTTTGAAGTTTTAATTTAACAGTTTAACTACTGTGGATATGCAAAAAATAAAACTTCAATTTATTTTTGTTTTTAAATTTTTTTTTTGTTTTTTTGACTTTTTTTCAAAAATTTTTAATGTTTATAACTTACTAACTAAGTTTGATTAGGAAAAAACGGTAAAAAAATTTGATATTCCCTAAGATGGCAGGTTTAATCTCTGTAGTTAACTCATAACTCTCAAAAAAATTGTTGACCTGCGTAACCAACGACACATATCTCACTTATATAGCTACGTGCCTTTGGTTACAAGGACGAGAATCATGGATCAGGTCCGAGTAATTACGCTTGAAGCCAGGGCAAAGTTTGATATCCGTAAGGGCATACATCCGGTCCGGCAATTAATTAAAACGTTTGACACTTATTTCACGCCGCTAACACATTACATATCGGAGTGGAAAGACTTTTATGGCGAAGGGGAAGTATGTTTTTGGGTTAAAATTCACGAATGGAAATGTTGAGTACCAACCGATTTACGGTTCATTACCTCTGCCAATCCTTTGTATAATTTTAAAGAGAGCTTAAAATCCCACTTTCGTCTATAAAATATTGTGTGCCCAAGCATTGCTTAAATAAACCGAAAAACAGCAGCCCGTACAACTTTAGTAAATTTATCAATTTTATTAATGGATATATCTATGTTGTTATCCCACTATATGTTAAATGATAACACTGGACAACAAAATTTGGACGACCTTAAGCATCATTTATGGCATATATCGTTTTTGGTCAGGTTTTTGGTGCTAATCACGAATATGGAATCAAAATTTTAGCCTCCTCTTTTTATATTCGGTGTCGAAGTTGAGATTTTTCTATTTTTGTGGTATTTTAGGCTGTATTATTTAACGTATGGGTATTAACAAAAGTCTAGAGTTCAATTAGGTTACGAAAACATTAATTAACGTATTGCGTTAAATTTTTTTATTATATTTGATTTTTTTTTTGATTTTTTTTTTGTTTTTCCAAAATTAGTGGTTTTCATAAAATTCGTTTTATGAACCTAAATAAATTTAAAGTAAATTGCTAAAAATTTTAAGCTACCAACCTTTTTTTAGATATGTATTTTTATAAGGAATTTAAATATGCTAGTAGATTTTTTGTAATTTATAGTTTGAAAAATTTTGTTTTTTCGAACTTGGACGCAGCTTTAAAAAAAATTGGAGGCATTTGGGAAGAACTAAACCCAGGATCGTTATCGTAAATTCTCTATGAACCCTTTTAAAGATTGTGTATGTTGTTGTTTTTTTTGTTGTCCAGTGTAATCAACCCAAATTATAAGTTTTTAACCTAAACGAGCCTGTTATGTGTTCTAAACTCAGATTACACTAAACAACAAAAAAAACAAAAACAATTTTTTGAGGGTTTTGTAGAGAATTTTCTTGCGATAACGATCCAGGGTTTAGTTTTTTTCCAAGCCTCCAATTTCTTTTAACCGCGTCCAAAGTTCAAAAAAATTCACAAATCCTTTTTAACTATTAAATTTCCAAAAAATCTATAAGCATATTTATTCCTTATAAAAAACATATTTAAATACGTAAAATTATCAACAATTTGCTTTCAAGTTATTTAGGATCAAAAAACGGATTTTATGACAAAAACTACTAATTTTATAAAAATAAAAAAAATAAAAAAAATTAAATATTACAGAAAAATTTAAACGCCTTACGTTATTAATGAATGTTTCCGTTATCTAGATATAATTTTAAACTTTTGTTACAACCCATAGATTTTATGATATAGAAGCCCAAAATACTCCAAAAAAAAATCTTAACGTTGACACCGAATAATTAAAAATCTTAGGCATTAGCTAAAATTCTGGATTCATATTTGTGATCAGGGCCAAAAACTTGACCAAAAACCAAAGTTGCCATAAATGATGCTTGGGGTCGTCCAAATTTTGTTGTACAGTGTTATTCATCGTTGAGTCTAGTTAATATATAGATGGGTGACCACCAACGAATCGTATTGTCCATTATAGTAGGTCTAAAATAGGTTACCTGCAATTGTTAAATCTAATTTAACACTACGGAGTCTTCTGCTAGAATCGAAATAGGCAAATTACTATAAGTTGTCCCATAATGGGGAGTGGGAAATTAAAAGGTTAATAAATAGATTAGGACATAAGATAATTGAGAACGTAACTCAATAATTTTAAACATATAGGCCGCGCATTGTAAAAATTCTTCATTTATTTTTTCACAATTTGTATTTGGATGACCTTAACAAATAAAAAATTATGATTCATTTTTCAAGTAGGGCAAGAGGGGCATTGCGTTAGCAGGTGAATGATTCTAGCCTTCGACATTTGCCAGGAGAGCCTGCATGCTATGATATTCCGGAGAGTGCGGCGTTATTTTAATGGATATTATGGTATTGGCCGAGAGACGCCCTTAATCCTATTGACCCTAGGGGTTATGAACGTCGGCGCATAACAATTTCAAATTTTTAGTGTGTTTTGTTTTAAATTTTAGGTTTATATTAATTTATTCGATCTTTTTAATTTTCAACGACAATATATTTTGCAGATTATGCCAAATTTAACATTTAATGACAAAAGTTGTATGGGCCACGCGAATAGATAGTTTTATAACCTTACATACAAAATTTCTTGATCTATTAATCTTTACTCATTAGGAAGCTACTGACCCGTCATTTTCGCACTTAAATTCTTGGGTGACTTAGCAAGGTGGAATTTGCCCCACGATGCTAAACTAAGTTTCTAGGCCAAGGCAAAAATGGACAGCTTTGGGGTGTCCTTGATTGTAAACATCAGCACAAGCTTGCAAGCACGTGTTCCGACCTCGAACCAGACCTGGAAAAAGCCCATATTGGGCAAAACTCATTTTTTTAATTTTTCGGAATAAAGAAATAATAGAGGGCGGGCTCTTTTAACTTTATTCAAATAAATATTAATGAGAATTAGGATTTTCTGCTTATATTTTGTATCTATTTAGAATTAAATTTTATAATCTCTCGTAAAATTTTTTAAAACCAAAAATTTGAGCCTTGTCAAAAAATGGTCTTTTTAAAGGTTAGTAATATATGAGATCTACAACGCTTAATCAAAATTAACTAAATTTTTCTGTAGTTTTACGTTAATATGACCGATTTTGCTGGTAGTAGTCGCGATTGCTATTACATTACTGTCGATCTAAGCACAGGGCGCGAAATAAAAAGACCGATATTTAAAGAAAAGGTACAATATATTTTTTAAAAAATTTGTTTTTAAATATAATATTATGTGACTAGAGATTTGAAGGGAAGGGGGGAGGTGGGGTAGGGTTTAAACATTTTCAGGGTTTTCAATCTTCCACAGGCCCCAGTAATTGCTATTGTTGCCAATTTTGTTTGAAAAAGATGGCAACTCAAGTTCTTACTGATAGCAAATGGTGTATAAAGTGAATAGCTGGTTGGTTGCCTAATCTATTCACTGGACAACAAAAAAGACAACATAAACGATTTTCCGAGGGTTTTGTAAAGAATTTATTTGCGGATCCAAGGTTAGTTTTTTTCCCAATGCCTCAACCATTTTTTAAATCGCGTCCAAAGTTCGGAAAAAAATTCAAATTCCTTTAACTATTAATTTTCCAAAAATTCTATTGGCAAATTTAGATTCCTTATAAAAACAGATATAAAATGGTTACTATTTAAAATTGTTAGAAATTTACTTGAAGTTATTTAGAATCAAAAACGTTCATGACGAAAACCACTACTTTTATGATAATGAAAAAATAAAAACATTAAATATTATAAAAAAATAAAAACGCCTTATGTTAATAATGAATGTTTCCGTTATCTAAACATATTTTTCATCTTTTGTTACTAACCATAGGTTTTATGATATAGAAGCCCAATTCGTGATCAGCGCCAAAACTTGAACAAAAACCATAGTTGCCATAAATGATGCTTAGGGGTGTCGTCTAAATTTTGTTGTCCTATTCACTACTATTTACGAAATAGGGTTTAAAATTGTGGTATTTACTACCCCATACGAAGGGTGCAGTTTTTTTATAATTGCTTAATTTTTTATTGATTTAGCAACAAATTGATTAAAAACTATAATTTAATATCAGTGATTCTTTTATTCTTAACACCCGTCCTGAAATTTGTTTTTCTAACCTCCAGCAAAACTTTTGATATATGGCCCTGTAGGATTAAATGATATTTAACACTTGCCGGCGAGCTGCCCTTAATTCTCAAAAAAAAATAGTAGGCTTTAGAATTTTTTGGCAGACCCCCATACAGGTAAAACATTGCTTACCTTGAGCGTAAAACAAAAGACAAACTTAGTACCTCAACGTCACCCAACCTACCTTGATAGAAAAGCCTTTAGATCTGGCTGAAACATATGAATTAAACATTATTTCCAGGTAAATTGGCATCAGCTGAAGAGCGATCTACACGTTGTTACCAGTAGCATAGATTCAGCCCAATCTTTCGTATTTTTAAAGACTGTCCTAACACAAGCGATTTGTATTATGCTTGAAGAGCAAACGTATGAAAAAATGATATTTGAGACCGTAAAGAGGCAATCATTTATTGTCAAAAAGAACATTAAAAATTGCCAATAAAATGGTGAAATTTTGCATTTATTCCCAATAATTTTATGTGATCTTGGACAACTTAAAATCATAAAATATAGTTAAAAAATATAAAACCATATTGAGAACTAAATTATAATTTGTAAATGTTGTAGAGAATTTGCGATGTTAGGGCTATAACGTACAGTAAAAGCAAATGTTAAGGTTACTGGAATAGACATTTAGCTTAACAAAATGCAAAATAAGGTTTTCAGAGTGTTAATTGGAATCATTTGCTCACATTTTTGAAATATGAGTGGTCGTTTTTAAAAAAATTATATATGAGTATATTGCACTTTAAGTTGGGACTTTTTGGATGCTTTAAGGTGTAGAGCAAATTTTGAAGTTTGAAAACTCAAATTAAACATTATCATTAATTACATAGGCCAACAAAGTTCAACGAGTAAAAGGAAAGTTTGGAAGAAAATTTTGTGATAGTTTTAAATCATATACATTTTTTGTTTTTTAAAATTCCTTGAATTAAGCTATTTTTTTAGTTTTATAACGATAACCAAATTTGACCTAATTAAATTTTGTGACCACAAAAATACTCTCAAAAAAGTTTATGATTTTTTTTTATATATAAATACACAGGCCAACAAACATCAATGTTAGAAACGAGATTGTTATGAGAACATAAGAATTCAACCCCATGATAGCCTAATCTCATATATACTTTACGTTTTTTTTAGTTTCTTCCGTCTTTGGCATCTTAGATCCGTCTATAACGCAATATGGCCTTTTTTGACCAAATTGACAGATCTAAATGTACCATAAGAAGAAAAAACATAAAAATTTACATTACATATAAAAATTCCTTGTAACTTATGTTTTTAATCACAAATAATGGAAATTAAATTTTATTGATATATCAAGCTCTGACATCGGCATTTAGATAATTCAAAATATTTCGCTTCCAAACTTAAATACGACACGATATATTATTGGTTTTTAATGAAAATATTATTTGAAGCTTGAATTTAAAAATTTACCTTGTGTGAATATGCAAAAATAAAATTTCAATTTATTTTTGTTTTTAAATCTTTCTTGTTTTTTTGACCTTTTTTTCTAAAATTTTCAATGTTCATTCCTGACTAACTAAGTTTGATTAGGAAAAACGGTAAACGAATTTAATATTCCTTAAGGTGGCAGGTTTGATCTCTGTAGTTAACTCATAACTCTCAAAAAATTGTTGACCTGTGTTTAATTTGAAAACATTAAATATATTAAGCTCTTACATCTTTAGATTAAACGTATTATTTGGCACCCCAAGACACTATATATTATTGGTTAATTATGAAATTTTATTTAAAGTTTGAATTTATCAGATTAGCTGTTTAAAAATATAAAAAAAAAATTTTAATGTTTTTTGGATTTTTTTAAACATTAATTTTCCAGATATTTTGAGACTATAGCGGGCTTAAAAAACATTGATTAAAAAAACGGTAAAGTGATTTGAAAATCCTTATGATGGCAGTTTTGGTCTCTGAAGTTAGCTCATAACTTTTAAAAATTTGTTAATCGGTTTAATAAAATTAAAAAATTATGACGTGAGATTATAAAAGACCAAAAAATAAAAAACTCTGCCTAAGCTTTTTTAATAATAACCTCTGAAATAGTGACATTCATTAAAATTTTAATTATCCTAAATTAAAATTTATTCATGTTGAAATTTCTTTTTCCTTTTAATTGGGATCGACTAATTATCTTATAAAGAGTAGATTCTTATTAATTGCTCTTTGCGCACGCAATAATTACTCTAAATGCAAGCACTAATTGTTTTGCGCTCATTAAATAATGGTCTCTTAGGCAACTCTAAAATTACATTCTAAATTAAAATTTTTAATAAGGATAGTGGTATGATTAAAGATTCTCACGTTTTTTCAATCTCGACCAATATTTGTAAAAAACCAGATATAAAATATTATTACTTATTTTTCTTGGATCGAGTGCCACCTCTATACTATTGTTCAAAAGATACATGTTTATGTTTTATACATTTTAGTAGGGCAAGTTTGTTTATGACATTTTTTAAAAATAATTCCAAGACCATTCTTGACAAAATAATCAAAATGCATCTGAAAGTACAAATTGTTCCAAAGAATAACTCATCTGCAAACAGTATATTTTCTGTCGTCAAAAAGTGTTAACGGCAGTTCGACCTTAAAAAAAGGTCGACTTATTTTATTTATAATATAAATTTAATATAGTCTAATTTCGTGAAATATTTATTACATGTTTGTATTTAAATTATAGAATAAAAAAATTAAAAATTTTCTAATATATCATCTATAAGTATCAATATAAAAAATAATTTTCTAGATGAATATGATGATTAGATTAACAAGAGTTTTCAAACATGTCTATTGAATAATTTAATAATTCATAAAAATAATTTTTGTGAAAGTCACTAAAATTTAAAAATTTCAAGGTTTAAATTAAATTATTAATATATATTGAACTAGTAAATTCATTGTTAGGTTGTTTTTGGTGCATGGTTTGAAGTGTAATGTACATCAGCTGATTGTTCCCTGAGTAATTGGGCAGCCTGTTAAATGGAATAATAAAATATATAACAACTTTAAAATGCAACGTTAAATGGCTCATTTAGGGTAAAAAAGGTAAATAAAAAAAGTAATTAACCAGACGCAGTGTTTAGTGACAATAATTTACTTTATATGAATTTAGTCCGGATTTATAAATTTATTTAAGAATGGTTTTATCCGGTATATTAAAAATTATATATAAAAAAAATATAACAAAATTTTCGAGAATATTAATCTCTTAGTCATGGAAAAATAAAAATGAGTTAGAATGGAATGATGTATTCCATGTGTAAATATTATAATTTGATATGGTCAAAATGTTTTTTAAAATGGTGGTATTAGTAATGTTCTATTATTGGCTACTATCACAAATCGTTAAGATTTCTAAATCGTAAATAAATGTTTAAAATATGTTATTCTTTCACAATTCAAAACAACTCAAAAAAAAGAAAAACAAAGTACAACTTTATATACAATATTACAAGGAAATGAGTTTTAATACTTTAGCAATTTTGAAAGCAAGAAATAAGTTTTTGTTTAAAACGTTATTTAAAAAATTATAAATGTTAAATTTAGGGAGAAAAAAATTTTTATTGAAAAAGACTTTTTCAGCTGTTAAATCCCTCTGAGGTTGAGCCAAAAGTTCGTATCCTACCATAAACTTTTTAACCGTCTCCGATCTCAACAGGGGCGGGTAATAATGTGCGTGAAAGGTCCAGTGTTTCATATCACAGTCACAGCTATTGGTAGCATTATTATTATTACTATCATTATTAATGATATTTGAATTGTTAAGATATTTTCCAGTCGGGGCGCCTATTTTTGAATAAATCAATAATGGTGTTATGAAAGAAAAAAAGTTTCAATTGTTATGGAATAAAAAATTTGCTAACCAAATTAAAAAACTTCTAAATTAATAACCAACTTCGAAAAAATCATCCTACATATTTAAACGGGATGGGCTAGGTGAAAAAATGTTATCTTCTTTTTTATAATTTTGTTAAATTTTATTATCACAATATAAAGGGGATATTTTCATTTTTAAGCAAAATAGCAAGCAAGCATTGTAGAATTTTAAAACCGTATTTGGATATTCGAACCGGGCCGGGCTTAAAATAAAAAACCGAATCTGATATGGGCCATTACTAAGTTAAAAAATATGGAAGTGAAGCAGGAACACGGTTCAAACTTTGAAGATGATAAAAAAAACATATCAACAATATTTTAAATTTTAAATTGCAAAAATTTAAATTTTTTTAATACACGACAATAACATCTAATTTAAGAAATATTCGGAGAATTTAACCTCTTAACCGATAATTAAACCTCAATTGGATCTTACAATTATCAACAATTTCTAGAGAATTATTAGTTAACTATAGAGATCATACCTGCCATCTTAGGGAATATTATATCCGTTTACCGTTGTTCCTAATCAAACTTAGTTAGTCAGGTATTAGCATAAATTTTAGAAAAAAAGGTCAAAAAACAAAAAGATTCAAAAATAAAAAAAATTTTAATTAATTTTGTATTCACACCAGGTAAACTGTTAAATTCAAACTTCAAATAATATTTTCATTTAAAACCGATAATATATCAAGTCGTGTTTAAGTTTAATATTTTATATTATATGCCGATGTAAAAGTTTAATATATTAATAAAATTTATTTTTCATTATTTGTGATTAAAAATAAGTTACATTTTATATACAAAGTAGATTTTTATATTTTTTTCTCTCATTTTTTTATAGACCGATCTAAGGAGTCAAAGACGGAAGAAACTAGAAAAAAGATAAATATTAGGCCGTTATGCGGTTACATTCTTTTATTTTCGCATAACAATATCGTTTCTGACATAGATATTTGTTGACCTGTGCTATCTTTTTCGAATTTTCTTAATAATATTAAGTCTGTTGACAGTATGAGCCGAGATAATGTTTTGGTTGTGGTTAAAGCAACCCAATAACAAAAGAAAATTTTTTTTTTTTGCAAAAAAATTTGCTTCTTAGAATTGGATTAAATCATCAAACAACGAAAATCCAAAGAAAAAGTGTGAGATCAAGTTCAAAACAAAGTAAAATTGGAAAAAATATATGCGATTAATGCTGTCGTATAAATAAAAGCATAATTTTGTAGTATTAATATAAACATAATGTAAAGGATGAAAAAAATATAATAATAAAAATTATAATAATAAAATAATAACAACACAGCTTGACAGATTTGATAAATGAGCTAATTAAACCAGACCTGCCATCCTATGGATTTTCAAACCCATCTAGTTTTTTTAAATCAAACTTTATTAGCAGCTAGTAGAAAATCGATAATAAAAAAGTTTAAAAATAAAAAAAAATAAATTAAAGATAGCCTAAATCTAATTAATTATAATAATCAACAATCTTCCACGCCGGATCCGTCAAAAGTAATGAGATAATTATTTGTTAAGTTATGTAATTTAATTTGATTAGTGTATTATAATATTGTTATATATATTATGGTTTGGCAAATAAAACAAATAATACAAATTAAAAAAGAATGCACGAAAATTACAAAAATGGATTCCCAAGATTAAAAAAAAACTTAGAGTTTAATCAAATGTTTAAAACTGGTGACAAATTTCGCAAAGAGGAAAATAAATTACACTAAAATTGATCCCAGATTAATGAATTTCACAAAATTACTACATTTTCAGAATAGGTGTTTTACCAACTGTTTTAAATATCACATAACTGAATATTAACAAATTTAATAAAATTTGGCTTGTGCCGACTTTGTAAAAACCGTATGTGAAATTGAACCAAATATAATTTCATTGAAGTATTTAAAATATGTTTTTTGGGCGCGTTCTGAGTTCTTTAATTTTTCTAAAAATTTTATATATATAAAAAATAATTCATATACTTTTAAAATTTTTTTAAAAACTTTTACTTCAAAAAAGTAATAAAATGCTCATAATTAAGATTGACGACATTTTGTAAAAAGGCATTATCAAGGGAACAAGCTTTTAATTGATAATCTAAACAAACTCTTCACGCGCATGTAGGTCGAAATTAACGAAATAAAAATTATGACATTCAACAAATACATCTATATGATGGCCATACCTCATACATTTTTACCAGTTTTAAATTTGCTTCGGTCAATTAATAACTAATTAACCAAATCGGCTAATTGCGACCTCAAGAATATATGAGAGTATATTTAAAAAAAACTTCTTTACATAATAAAATTACCTAAAAATACCATTTTTATTAAGTAAGTAAATATATTTTTAAGTATCAAGTTGTTATAAACATATAAATAATACAAATTATTTGGCACCCCCAATCTATTAAGACACAATATTTTATCGGCTTTAATATAAAAAAATTTCAAAATTTGTAAACAGTTTAGCTGTTTTATTTTGAAAATTTTTTCCATATTTTTAACTTAAAAAAAACGGTAAAAGTAATTTCTGAGTCTGGCCTCTAAAAGTCATAACTATCAAAAATTTGTCAAACTACTGTATATGAACATTTTAATGTTAATATAAAGAAGAATATAAAAAATCGTAAAAATGTATGTGATTCCAAAATAATTAAAAATAAAAAATATTTTAAATTAACTAAAACTTAACCATGCCATCCCATGGAATAAGGGAAAGAACATTGAAACAAATTGTCATATCGGGTTAACAAGCGCTTCATCACGAGGGCTAAATCTAAATGAAAGCATATATGCAAAAGTTAAATTACAGTATATTAATAACATATAAACCCGCGTTTAAACGTAAATTAAATTTAAAAAAATGGTTTATTAATAACAAACCTGAAAGATAGATTTTTTTGACAATAATACTGGACAACAAAAAAAACAACATAAACGACCTTTTGAGGGTTTTGTAGATAATTTTCTTGCGATAACGATCCCGGGTTTAGTTTTTTTTCCAATGCCTCCAATTTTTTTTAAACCGCGTCCAAAGTTCAAAAAAAATTTACAAAATTTCTTTTACTATTAATTCTACAAAAAATCTATTAGCAACAATTCCTTATAAAAAACATGTCTAAAAAAAGTTTATTACATAAAATTTTTAGCAATTTACTCAAGTTATTTAGTATCAAAAACGGAGTATGACGAAAACCACTTATTACAAAGATAAAAAAAATAATAAATATCTATAAAAAATTAAACCCCTACGTTAATATTGAAGGTTTTCGTTATCTAAATATATTTTTAAACGCTTGTTACTACCTATAGGTTTTATGATATAGAAGCCCAAAATACCCCAAAAACTGAAAAATCTGACTTCGACACCAAATAACTAAAAATCTGATGCATTTGCTAAAATTCTGATTTCATATTCGTAATAAGCGCCAAAAACTTGACCAAAAACTATAGTCGCCATAGATGATGCTTAGGGTCGTCCAAATTTAACATAATTTTAAACTCGCGTCTATTAAATTAAATTAAAAAAAAAGTTAAATATCAAACCTGTAAGATAAATTTTTTGGCGATAATTTAAAACCAAAAAATATATATAGATGATAGAGGGCAAAGATTAGAATTGGTTATATTAATTAAACATACATTGATAAAAACCAGAAATGAAAAAACTAAACCAAATTTAGTTTCAAACCATTTTTTATTCCAACTTTTATAGATTAAAGGCAAATTAATCATATGTTTTTGGGTGGGATAAGCAGGGCGGGGAAAACAATGAGCCAAAAAACTTTGGCTAATTTTTTCCCCTAAAACATAAAAAAGAAAGGGGGCTACAAATAAAGGGCCAAAATAAGAATTAAAAAAAAGCTCTTACTAAGAAAAGGAGCAAAAAAAACCCACAAAAAGTGGCTCTTAAAAAAAGCCCCAAAAACCCTATTTTATTTTTTCTTTATAATAATTTCGAAAAATTTTGATTTTTTCTTTATAATAATGATGGGTGGGTTATTTTTGTTAAAGCTCATAGGATTTTTTTTGAAGAAAAGGGGCTTTAAACATGCCATTTTTCCTTAAGCGAGAAAAGGGGCTTTTCTTTTGCCATGCCCAGGAGTTTGTGAGCAAAAAAACTTAAAAACTTGTTAAAAAAAGCCCATTCAGTTTTTTTCCAGCCCTGGGGATACGTGCCTTATGGCGTTGCCCTACCCCTAAGGTGCAAAAGACAAAGTACGTCTAGGAGCTACTATTATAATACACGGTGAAAGGGGCGTCGTCTGATACAAATTATTACAGCATACAGCCTTTAAAACCCTAATTGGGTGTTAAATTCCTCTCTTGCCCTACATCTTTTAATAGAGACTGAATAACCGAGCTCCCTTTAGCCTTAGCAGGATATAAGACAATATATAACCTAGACCATGAGCTAAGATATTTCTCGCCTGAACAAAATGACAATGTTTATATATAATAATGAAAATTTGTGAGATTAGGCCAAAAACACTAAAACTTATGTTACCATATTACATATTTTTTAAGATTCGTGCAGGTAATAAATTGGTGAAGTGTACACCATAGTAAAACATTTTAGTGGTTTATAAAAATATAAAAAAATGTTCTAAGCATTAACGCGACCACCTTCAAAAGAAGAGGAGCTAAAAAAAGTAAAAATTTTACCTTCAATTTCACGAGGTGTTAAATTGTAAAACCTTTTCACATCAGATCTAACAGGTATCAACATTGTCTCGAAGGGCCAAACAGCCCAATATGGAACAAGGCAAACCCAAGAATCGTTTTTCTCAATTATCCTTTCCTATAATGTTTTTTTTAAAATCAATATGTTCCTAGTGTGAAGTGAGGCACTTTAAACTAAAATTTTGTTTCTTAAATGATTTTATATATTAAAAATAAATATTCTTGTCATTTAATATAACATTGGACATCAAAAAAAACAATATAAATATTTTTTTGAGGGTTTTTACAAAATTATTTTCACATCAATCCCAGGTTTAATTTTTTTCCAATGCCTCCAATTTTTTTAAACCGCGTCCAAAGTTTTAAAAAAAATTACAATTTTTTTATAATTTTTAAAAAATCTAATGGCATACTCAGATTACACTGGACAACAAAAAAAACCTACATCCACAATTTTTTGAGGGTTTTGTAGAAAATTTTCTTGCGATAACGATCCCGGGTTTAGTTTTTTTTCTAAGGCCTCCAAATTTTATTAAACCGCGTCCAAAGTTTAGAAAAAAATTTAAAAAATTTTTTTAACTATTAATTCTACAAAAAATCTATTGGCATATTCAGATTCCTTATAAAAAAACATATCTAAAAAAGGTTATTACATAAATTTTTAGCAATTTACTTTCAAGTTATTTAGGATCAAAAAACGGAGTTTATGACAAAAACCACTAATTTTACAAAAATGTAAAAATAAAAAAAAATTAAATATTAAAAAAAAATTTAAACCCCTTACAATGAATGTTTTCGTTATCTAAATATATTTTTAAACTTTTGTTACTACCCATAGGTTTTATGATATAGAAGCCCAAAATACCCCCAAAATTGAAAAATCTCAACTTTGACACCAAATAACTAAAAATCTGAGGCCTTGGCTAAAATTCTGATTTCATATTCGTGATCAGCGCCAAAAACTTGACCAAAACCATAGTTGCCATAAATGTAGCTTAGGGTCGCCCTAAATTTGTTGTCCAGTGTTATTTATTAAAAATATAAAAAAAGTTATAGCTATAATTTATCAAGTTAGGATCTAAAAACTTAGCCTTTAATAAAAATTTTATACATACCATTGTATAAATTAATATTACAAAGTTCATTTTAATGTATGAAGAATAGCTGTTTATTTTTAAGATAAAAGTCTAAACTGAAAAGAATTAGTAAATTATTTAATATTAATTTTGAAAATATCACCTTATAAATTTTTTAGGTTAACTGAGACAACAAGCAACAAAAATATACTATGGACATAGTTAATGTCCAAATGCAAAAAAAAATAATTAAAAGACTAAATATTAAAATCTTGGCTTATGAGTGCAACTGGTATAAAAATACTAAAAATGGTTGCCCTATATTTAAAAAATTTTAAATTAACCATTATTTGTCATGTATTCATAGCCCAAAATGTTTTTTTAAGAACATTGCACACATATTACCACCCCAACCATGTCATCAAAAAAAATAAATAAACAAAGTTCACTCTGGAAGGAGCAGAACAACTAATTCAATCATTAAAAAGAGAATGTTAAGGCATATAAACTACACTGGGCAACAAATTTTGGGCGGCCCTAAGCAACATTTATGGCAAATATGGTTTTTGGTCAAGTTTTTGGCGCTGATCACGAATATGAAATCAGAATTTTAGCCAAGGCCTCAGATTTTTAGTTATTCGGTGTCATAGTTGAGATTTTTTAATTTTGGGGGTATTTTGGGCTTATATATCATAAAACCTATGGGTAGTGACAAAAGTTTAAAAATATATTTGGATAATGGAAACATTCATTATTAACGTAAGGTGTTCAAATTTTTTTTAAATATTTAATTTTTTAACTTTTGTAAAATTAGTGGTTTTTGTCATAAACTCCGTTTTTTGATTTTAAATAACTTGAAAGTAAATTGCTAAAAATTTATGTAATAACCTTTTTTAGATATGTTTTTTTATAAGGAATCTGAATATGCCAATAGATTTTTTGTAGAATTAAATGTAAAAAAAAATTTTTAAATTTTTTTCTAAACTTTGGACGCGGTTTAAAAAAATTTGGAGGCCTTAGAAAAAAAACTAAACCCGGGATCGTTATCGCAAGAAAATTTTCTACAAAACCCTTTAAAAATCGTTTAAGTTGTTTTTTTTTGTTGTCCAGTGCTATTTATAAAAAATTGGTATAAAACTTATTGAGAAAAAATTTTGACAATATATAGCTTTTTATGAGATAGGTAAATTATATATAGGCTATCATACCAATAATTTAATTTATAAATGAATAAACATACTTTAAAATTTATTTCCTTCTTGCAATAATCTATTAACAATGGTACATTGTGTTTGAGATAATAATCTAATTGGGTCTGATTTTCTACGCTTGGTTCATTGGGAATAAATGAGCTAGCCCACACCTATATAATAATTACACAAAAAAATTTTTTAACAATTTAAAAAAAAAATATTTATGAAACTGTATTAAATACCTGACAGTGTGGATGTGGGTTTGAACATCCCATTATTTCACCTTTATTTTCAAATATCTGGACATAAACAATTATAAAGATATTTACAAAAACAATACAAAGATTTAATTAAAAATTGATTGACTTATAAAAATTGATATAATACTTGAATCCAGTCATAATGCAATAAATCTTTAAACAGCTTAATCCATTGGCGTATGACCTTCTCAATATCTCTTAAATCCATTGTAGCAAGTGTAAGATGAGAATCAGGACTAAAACACATTACTTTACATTCACCATATGCAGGCTCCCATTTAAAAAGCAAATTACAGCTTTCTTCCATTTTTAGCAATTGATTTTTTGAATTGTCACCTTACCCTACATTACAAATGAACATTAAATACAATTAGCCTTGAAAGGTTGCAAAGCAGGAAAATCATTGTCAAAAATAAAAGTTGATGTATACATATCATTTTTCTGTGAAATAAATTATTATAACTGATAAAAAAGCATATAAAGTGAATAAAACACACTTTGCCACTAGCACGAGTTGCACCTGGTAAAAGAGAGTTCTCTGTTGATTTAAAACTATCTTTATTTCCATCCTTTTCCGTCTTACCAGCCCAGGGTCTCATTAATCTTTGAGGACTTACCAATACCCATTCATCTTTTAGTGGATTATATCGATTATGAGGTTGATCCATGGCACTGAATAGTTAGCAATTAATAAAATTTTTAAATCATGATTTGAATAGATGCATTCATATGGCACAAATAGCTTAATAAAATAACAAATTTTTATATTTATCAATTCTATAAATCATTAAAATTCAAATTTTAACTTTAAATAAGTGCAAATTCTTTAGAAAATAACGCAAATTGAAGATGTTATTTTTTTTATTTGAATGGGGAAAATATTATAACTTACAAATGTATAATTTAAACAATAATAAACTTATACTTTCAAAAAAATAAGTTAAAAAAAATTTTGTTTGTGTAAAAAATTAATGTTATTAAATAACATCTGCAGACAATAAAACGCATTATCAAAAGGAAATATTAGTACACAAAATAATAAAAAAATTTAAGCATTTTTGCATGTATTTTGAGGCAACTAAATCAACAATGCTAAGATATCTATACTATTGTTAAATTTTTGGGACTATATATAATAAACAAAACTGGTAAATAAAATATGACCAAAGTTTAAAAAAAACTTTAACAAAATTTTTAAGGCCAAATTATAAGTTTCACCAATTTGACACGCGATTTCAGACTTTAAAGGGAGCCTAACTATATATCGGCCGGACGAATCGCGACAATGGGATTGATTGAATATTTGCTCACAAATTTCCTCTTCCTGACTGTGTGGTTGCAGTATGTGAGCTTCCTCAATCTCCCAGAATTTGCGCAAGTTAAAGTCTGTTTGATCGCCCGCATAATGACAGCATGTACTGTAAGTAGCTATTGGTATTTGGCCTGAAACTATCCAACTAAATGCCGTTTTGTGCATAATGGGGTAACGTTGTCCCAATTTGATTTGACCAATTCGTAATAATTTGAAAAATACTTCCGCCCCTAGTAAAATATCAATGGAGTTGGATTTATAAAATTCGGGGTCAGCCAACGGGACGTTTGGAATTGTGAATTCCGGCTCGAACGTACGTTCAGGGATCTTTTGCGTGATTTCTTCCAAAATTACAAAATTTAGTATCCAACATTGGTCATGAGATACTATTTTAGCCTCCGCTATTAGATTAGCATTGTTTTGTTGTAAATTTATGCCCCCTATTGTTATGTTAATTGATTTGGGACTGAGCTGTAGCTTTTCACACAGATTTTTGGTCATAAAACTTGTCTGAGAGCCGGAATCCAACAAGGCCCGACCTTTGTGAAGTATGCCATTTGAATCCATTATGCTAATCAATGCTGTAGGTAGTAAAGTTTGTGGCCTAATATTGTATGTGTTACTATCAATCAGATTATTTGGTGAAGCTGTTGTTAAGTTCAAACTATTTGGATAAATGGGAAACTGTTGGTTTGGATCTATATTGTTGTTTAATTCTGTGCATTTTATGTGATTGGGTGAGTGCAAGATTGTGTTATGGTTTTGATTACACACTCTGCATTTGCTACTTCTACACTCAGAGACCAAATGTCCAGCTTTTAGACAGTTTGTGCATAAATTAAGCTCTTTAATTAAGTCCAATCTGCTTTGAGGAGATCTTTTTAATAGAGCAGCACATTTGTAGATATAATGGTCCTCTTTACATATTTTACATAGAGGATTGGTTATTACTAAGTGGGATGCTGATTTTTTTGTATCATCAAAATTCAATGATTTAAATTTTGTTGTGTTCTAATACACTACATTGGTGATTTAAGAAATTGATGAAAGTTTGAAGAGTGGGTTTGTCTTTTATTGACAATTCCCAAGCCTTCTCTAAATTTTTGTCTAGCTTAACACCCAGCAAATAAATCAAAATATCATCCCACTGCTGGACAGGGCACCCTAAAGATTCAAGGGCCCTGGAGTGTTGAATAATTTTATCTAGGAAGCTCCTTTACTCTACAGGGGTTTCTTTGACATATGGTAAATTTATTAGTGCCTTTATGTGATTTTGTGTAATTAATCTCTTATTATTAAATCTATTATTAAGTAATTCCAGGGCTATTTTATAGTTTTGAGTGGAAATTTCTAAGTTTTCAATAACTTTTGAAGCCACCCCAGTGAGTGATCCTTTAAGATAGTGAAATTTCTCAATATATGACAATAGTGTATTATTGTCTATAATACTTTTGAAAAAGTTAAAAAAATCAGCATATTTTTCTATATCTCCATTAAATGTTTGGAGTTGAATTTTGGGCAGAGAAATGTTAAATACCTGACTTTCTTCAATGATCTTGGTTGCTCTAGACAGAGCTTTGTATAGGTTACTTTCTTCTTGATTTGTGAAATCTTCCATATTATCCAGTAATTTTTCTAATTTTGTTTTTCTTATTTTTAAATTAATTATGAAATTTTCTTCTTCTTTTTCTTTTAGCATGAAGTCATTGAACCTTGCCAGTGTCTCATCAATGGTTTTCTTATGTTTTTTTGTCATGATTTTAAACCTCTAAAAGTTATTGTATAAAAGAAAATGCTAATTTCAAATGTTTGTTGAGTTTTCGGGGTCACCAGTTTGTTGAGGATTAAATACGACAATTGTATGTTTATTAATGCATGAATGAATGTTATATTTATGGTGGGCATTAACAATGTGTAATGTGTAAATATCAAGACAGTGTACTTTAGTTGTGTATATTAATAATTTAGAGAGTTACCTTTATTCTAAACTTAATAAATATTCTTGTAAAAGACATTAAATAGCTTAAGACCAAATTTTGAGGGTTACCTATATTCTAAACTGGGTGGGTCTGAAAGGCAAATACCCATAACGCAAATACCGGAAGTTATCAATCATTTTTTGTAAATTTTTGCTTTTTTTATTGGGGCATTTGCCTTTTAGTAATTTTTACTTAATTTGACAGAAAACGCAAATACCCGCATCATTAATCATTATTGGCGGGAAAAATAACTTTATTAATATTTTTGGCTTAAATTGTTTTCGGTGTCCTTTTGATGTTAAAAATTTTGTTACTCCTGGGTATTTGCGTTTCAGACTAAAATTTTTTTTTTGAATATTTTGATTTTAATTTGGATATTTTGATTTTAAACGACATTTTGGGCGTTCCTTTAATGTTTTAAGTAATTTTTGTTACACCTGGGCCTTTGCGATCAGCCTAAAAATTTTTTCGAATATTTTGGTTTTTTTCTACATTTTTCACATACCTTTGGAAGTTTTGAATTTAATACAGGTCATACCTTGGAAGTTTTAAAATTAAAACAGGTGGGCTGGTCCGGATAAACATGGCCCTGTTTGAACTCTAATATATAGAGAGGAAAAACCAATAATTTGAACGGGCCCATCAATATGGTTAAGCAACCCAAAATAATCGAAAGGGGTTGAACAGGCACGATTCTAGACCCCTTTTAGAAATAAAAAAAACATTTACAGATTATTTTAAAAACTGTTTTAATTTATATAATACTTTTTTTAATGAAAATAATTTATTTATAGATAAAAGTAAAACTATACCTAGAGATTTTTATGGTTTTTATTTAATTTCTACTCTGATACCTTAAATTGATTTATTTATTGATTCTTTTAATAATTGATTTTTTATAGATAATATTCTTTAGATTCCCTTTATCAATTTGATTATCTTTTTTAATAAATTAGAGCCTCTTTTTAAAAATTAGTAATATTGATAAATATTTATTATTTAAAGAAATAAAAGTAGCAAAAAAAATTTTGATAAAAATACTTAATAAAAATGTGTTAAATTTATTATTACACAGTTATGTTTCCTAATTTATTCAAGATGTATATTCCCACGAAAAAAATTCTAGTTTGAAACGCAAATATCCAGGTGTAACAAAAATTTCTTAAAACATCAAAGGAATGCCCAAAATGTCGTTTAAAATCAAAATATTTAAATTAAAATCAAAAAATTCAAAAAAAAAATTTTTTTAATTTGAAACGCAAATACCCAGGTGTAACAAAAATTACTTAAAACATTAAAGGTATGCCGTAAATGTCAATTAAAATCAAAATTTTTTAAAAAAATTTAAGTCTGAAACGCAAATACCCAGGTGTAACAAAAATTTCTTAAAACATCAAAGGAATGCCGAAAATGTCGATTAAAATCAAAATATTCAAATTAAAATCAAAATATTTTAATTAAATTCAAAATATTTAAATAAAAATCATATTCAAATCAAAATCAAAATATTCAAAAAAAAATTTTAGTCTGAAACGCAAATACCCAGGTGTAATAAAATTTACTTAAAACATCAAAAAATCGATTATAAACAAAAAAAAAATTTTAGTCTGGAACGCAAATACCCAGATGTAACAAAAATTACTTAAAACATCAAAGTAATGCCGAAAATGTCAATCAATTCAAAAAAAAATTCTAGTCTGAAACGCAAATACCCAGGTGTAACAAAAATTACTAAAAACATCAAAGGATTGCCGTAAATGTCAATTAAAGTCAAAATACTCAAAGAAAAATAACAATCTGAAACGCAAATACCCAGACAAAAATTACTTAAACATCAAAGGAATGTTGAAAATGTCGATTAAAAAATATTCAAAAAAAAAATTTTAGTCTGAAACGCAAATAACCAGGTGTAACAAAACTTCTTAAAACATCAAAGGAATGCCCAAAATGTCGTTTAAAATCAAAATATTCAAATTAAAATCAAAATATTCAAAAAAAATTTTTAGTCTGAAACGCAAATACCCAGGTGTAAAATTACTTAAAACATCAAAGGGATGCCGAAAGTGTCGATTAAAATTAAAATATTCAAAAAAAAAATTTTAGTCTGAAACGCAAATACCCAGGTGTAACAAAAATTACTTAAAACATCAAGGGATTGCCGAAAATGTCGATTAAGGGTGGGTCTAAAAAGCAAAATCCTAAAATGCAAAATCCCAAAAAGCAAAATCCTAAAACGCAAAAACCGGAAATAATTAATCATTTTAAAAAAAAATGGGCGGAGATTATAATGTTTACATTATTATGGAATTTGTCGGTATTTTGATTGTTTCTTTGATCTTTAAGTAATTTTTAAGGGAGCTTTTTAGGATTTTGCGTTTTTCGGCCGAATTCAGTAATTTTTCAGACAAAATTTTTTTTTTCAGATTTTGGTTTTAGTTGATTAATATGGTGCCCCTTTGATGTTTTAAGGTAAAATTTTGCCGCTTTTCCGGGATTTTGCGTTTTTTGGCCGAATTCAGTAATTTTTCAGACAAAATTTTTTTTTTCTGATTTTGATTTTAATTGATTTATATAGTGTCCCTATGATGTTTTAAGGTAAAATTTCACCGCTTTTCGGAGATTTTGCGTTTTTTGGCCGAATTTAGTAATTTTTCAGTCAAAATTTTTTTTTTCTGATTTTTGGTGCCCATTTGATGTTTTAAGGTAAAATTTCTCTTGTCTGAAAAATTACTGAATTTGGCCAAAAAACAAAAATCCCAGAAAAGCGGCGAAATTTTACCTTAAAACATCATAGGGACACTATATAAATCAATTAAAATCAAAATCAGAAAAAAAAAATTTTGTCTGAAAAATTACTGAATTCGGCCAAAAAACGCAAAATCCCGGAAAAGCGGCAAAATTTTACCTTAAAACATCAAAGGGGCACCATATTAATCAACTAAAACCAAAATCTGAAAAAAAAATTTTTGTCTGAAAAATTACTGAATTCGGCCGAAAAACGCAAAATCCTAAAAAGCTCCCTTAAAAATTACTTAAAGATCAAAGAAACAATCAAAATACCGACAAATTCCATAATAATGTAAACATTATAATCTCCGCCCATTTTTTTTTAAAATGATTAATTATTTCCGGTTTTTGCGTTTTAGGATTTTGCTTTTTGGGATTTTGCATTTTAGGATTTTGCTTTTTAGACCCACCCTTAATCGACATTTTCGGCAATCCCTTGATGTTTTAAGTAATTTTTGTTACACCTGGGTATTTGCGTTTCAGACTAAAATTTTTTTTTTGAATATTTTAATTTTAATCGACACTTTCGGCATCCCTTTGATGTTTTAAGTAATTTTACACCTGGGTATTTGCGTTTCAGACTAAAAATTTTTTTTGAATATTTTGATTTTAATTTGAATATTTTGATTTTAAACGACATTTTGGGCATTCCTTTGATGTTTTAAGAAGTTTTGTTACACCTGGTTATTTGCGTTTCAGACTAAAATTTTTTTTTTGAATATTTTTTAATCGACATTTTCAACATTCCTTTGATGTTTAAGTAATTTTTGTCTGGGTATTTGCGTTTCAGATTGTTATTTTTCTTTGAGTATTTTGACTTTAATTGACATTTACGGCAATCCTTTGATGTTTTTAGTAATTTTTGTTACACCTGGGTATTTGCGTTTCAGACTAGAATTTTTTTTTGAATTGATTGACATTTTCGGCATTACTTTGATGTTTTAAGTAATTTTTGTTACATCTGGGTATTTGCGTTCCAGACTAAAATTTTTTTTTTGTTTATAATCGATTTTTTGATGTTTTAAGTAAATTTTATTACACCTGGGTATTTGCGTTTCAGACTAAAATTTTTTTTTGAATATTTTGATTTTGATTTGAATATGATTTTTATTTAAATATTTTGAATTTAATTAAAATATTTTGATTTTAATTTGAATATTTTGATTTTAATCGACATTTTCGGCATTCCTTTGATGTTTTAAGAAATTTTTGTTACACCTGGGTATTTGCGTTTCAGACTTAAATTTTTTTAAAAAATTTTGATTTTAATTGACATTTACGGCATACCTTTAATGTTTTAAGTAATTTTTGTTACACCTGGGTATTTGCGTTTCAAATTAAAAAAATTTTTTTTTTGAATTTTTTGATTTTAATTTAAATATTTTGATTTTAAACGACATTTTGGGCATTCCTTTGATGTTTTAAGAAATTTTTGTTACACCTGGATATTTGCGTTTCAAACTAGAATTTTTTTCGTGGGAATATACATCTTGAATAAATTAGGAAACATAACTGTGTAATAATAAATTTAACACATTTTTATTAAGTATTTTTATCAAAATTTTTTTTGCTACTTTTATTTCTTTAAATAATAAATATTTATCAATATTACTAATTTTTAAAAGAGGCTCTAATTTATTAAAAAAAGATAATCAAATTGATAAAGGGAATCTAAAGAATATTATCTATAAAAAATCAATTATTAAAAGAATCAATAAATAAATCAATTTAAGGTATCAGAGTAGAAATTAAATAAAAACCATAAAAATCTCTAGGTATAGTTTTACTTTTATCTATAAATAAATTATTTTCATTAAAAAAAGTATTATATAAATTAAAACAGTTTTTAAAATAATCTGTAAATGTTTTTTTTATTTCTAAAAGGGGTCTAGAATCGTGCCTGTTCAACCCCTTTCGATTATTTTGGGTTGCTTAACCATATTGATGGGCCCGTTCAAATTATTGGTTTTTCCTCTCTATATATTAGAGTTCAAACAGGGCCATGTTTATCCGGACCAGCCCACCTGTTTTAATTTTAAAACTTCCAAGGTATGACCTGTATTAAATTCAAAACTTCCAAAGGTATGTGAAAAATGTAGAAAAAAACCAAAATATTCGAAAAAATTTTTAGGCTGATCGCAAAGGCCCAGGTGTAACAAAAATTACTTAAAACATTAAAGGAACGCCCAAAATGTCGTTTAAAATCAAAATATCCAAATTAAAATCAAAATATTCAAAAAAAAAATTTTAGTCTGAAACGCAAATACCCAGGAGTAACAAAATTTTTAACATCAAAAGGACACCGAAAACAATTTAAGCCAAAAATATTAATAAAGTTATTTTTCCCGCCAATAATGATTAATGATGCGGGTATTTGCGTTTTCTGTCAAATTAAGTAAAAATTACTAAAAGGCAAATGCCCCAATAAAAAAAGCAAAAATTTACAAAAAATGATTGATAACTTCCGGTATTTGCGTTATGGGTATTTGCCTTTCAGACCCACCCAGTTTAGAATATAGGTAACCCTCAAAATTTGGTCTTAAGCTATTTAATGTCTTTTACAAGAATATTTATTAAGTTTAGAATAAAGGTAACTCTCTAAATTATTAATATACACAACTAAAGTACACTGTCTTGATATTTACACATTACACATTGTTAATGCCCACCATAAATATAACATTCATTCATGCATTAATAAACATACAATTGTCGTATTTAATCCTCAACAAACTGGTGACCCCGAAAACTCAACAAACATTTGAAATTAGCATTTTCTTTTATACAATAACTTTTAGAGGTTTAAAATCATGACAAAAAAACATAAGAAAACCATTGATGAGACACTGGCAAGGTTCAATGACTTCATGCTAAAAGAAAAAGAAGAAGAAAATTTCATAATTAATTTAAAAATAAGAAAAACAAAATTAGAAAAATTACTGGATAATATGGAAGATTTCACAAATCAAGAAGAAAGTAACCTATACAAAGCTCTGTCTAGAGCAACCAAGATCATTGAAGAAAGTCAGGTATTTAACATTTCTCTGCCCAAAATTCAACTCCAAACATTTAATGGAGATATAGAAAAATATGCTGATTTTTTTAACTTTTTCAAAAGTATTATAGACAATAATACACTATTGTCATATATTGAGAAATTTCACTATCTTAAAGGATCACTCACTGGGGTGGCTTCAAAAGTTATTGAAAACTTAGAAATTTCCACTCAAAACTATAAAATAGCCCTGGAATTACTTAATAATAGATTTAATAATAAGAGATTAATTACACAAAATCACATAAAGGCACTAATAAATTTACCATATGTCAAAGAAACCCCTGTAGAGTAAAGGAGCTTCCTAGATAAAATTATTCAACACTCCAGGGCCCTTGAATCTTTAGGGTGCCCTGTCCAGCAGTGGGATGATATTTTGATTTATTTGCTGGGTGTTAAGCTAGACAAAAATTTAGAGAAGGCTTGGGAATTGTCAATAAAAGACAAACCCACTCTTCAAACTTTCATCAATTTCTTAAATCACCAATGTAGTGTATTATAACACAACAAAATTTAAATCATTGAATTTTGATGATACAAAAAAATCAGCATCCCACTTAGTAATAACCAATCCTCTATGTAAAATATGTAAAGAGGACCATTATATCTACAAATGTGCTGCTCTATTAAAAAGATCTCCTCAAAGCAGATTGGACTTAATTAAAGAGCTTAATTTATGCACAAACTGTCTAAAAGCTGGACATTTGGTCTCTGAGTGTAGAAGTAGCAAATGCAGAGTGTGTAATCAAAACCATAACACAATCTTGCACTCACCCAATCACATAAAATGCACAGAATTAAACAACAATATAGATCCAAACCAACAGTTTCCCATTTATCCAAATAGTTTGAACTTAACAACAGCTTCACCAAATAATCTGATTGATAGTAACACATACAATATTAGGCCACAAACTTTACTACCTACAGCATTGATTAGCATAATGGATTCAAATGGCATACTTCACAAGGTCGGGCCTTGTTGGATTCCGGCTCTCAGACAAGTTTTATGACCAAAAATCTGTGTGAAAAGCTACAGCTCAGTCCCAAATCAATTAACATAACAATAGGGGGCATAAATTTACAACAAAACAATGCTAATCTAATAGCGGAGGCTAAAATAGTATCTCATGACCAATGTTGGATACTAAATTTTGTAATTTTGGAAGAAATCACGCAAAAGATCCCTGAACGTACGTTCGAGCCGGAATTCACAATTCCAAACGTCCCGGTGGCTGACCCCGAATTTTATAAATCCAACTCCATTGATATTTTACTAGGGGCGGAAGTATTTTTCAAATTATTACGAATTGGTCAAATCAAATTGGGACAACGTTACCCCATTATGCACAAAACGGCATTTGGTTGGATAGTTTCAGGCCAAATACCAATAGCTACTTACAGTACATGCTGTCATTATGCGGGCGATCAAACAGACTTTAACTTGCGCAAATTCTGGGAGATTGAGGAAGCTCACATACTGCAACCACACAGTCAGGAAGAGGAAATTTGTGAGCAAATATTCAATCAATCCCATTGTCGCGATTCGTCCGGCCGATATATAGTTAGGCTCCCTTTTAAAGTCTGAAATCGCGTGTCAAATTGGTGAAACTTATAATTTGGCCTTAAAAATTTTGTTAAAGTCTGAGCGGATGGCAAAAGATTTTAAAAACGAATACATTCAATTTATGAGAGAATATGAGGAATTAGGGCATATGAGGTTGAGTGTCAAAAGTAATTTTACGTTTCCTATGGTTTACTTGCCGCATCATCCTGTAATTAAGGATACTAGTTTAACAACAAAATTACGCGTTGTATTTAATGGATCCGCGAAATCTTCCTCAGGAATCTCGTTAAACGATGCCCTTATGATAGGCCCAGTAGTGCAGCAAGATATTTTGTCAATCATTATACGCTTTCGGCAGCATAAATATGCTATCAGTGCGGACATCGAAAAAATGTACCGCCAAATTCTTATTGACCCATGCCAAACACATCTTCAAAAAATTTTATGGAGAGAGAAAGCTGAGGACAAAATTAAATCTTTTGAATTGACCACATTAACATATGGAACTGCATCAGCGTCTTATTTAGCAACAAAGGTTTTACAGCAACTAGCTGATGACGAAGCGAATCTATTTCCTTTAGGATCTCACATCACGAAGCGAGATTTCTACGTATACGACTTATTAACTGGTTCATCCAATTACCAAGAAGCACAAAGAATTATACAAGAAACTAAAGCTCTTCTTCAAAAAGGAGGATTCAATCTACGAAAATGGATGTCCAATCATCCTACGTTATTAGATTGCTTACGACCCAACAAGGATAAGCTTAGCTTCGTTTACTTAGATGGTCAAACAACCACAAAAACGTTGGGTTTATTATGGAATCCAGAGCAAGACACTCTCCAATTTTCTGTAAGAGACTTTGAAAATAATGAAAGCACCAAACGTAGTATATTATCAAGAGTAGCTCAAATATATGATCCGTTAGGCATCTTAGGGCCCATTATTACAGTTGCCAAGTTGGTAATGCAACAACTTTGGAAGTTAAACCTCTTGGGACGACCCGGTGCCTCAAGAAGAACAAGATAAGTGGTCAAACTACAAAGCACATTTAGATATTATAAACAATCTTCAAATACCCAGGTTAATATTGATCTCCGAGGATGACATAGAAATCCACGCGTTTTGTGATAGAGTGAAAAAGGCTTACGGTGCCTGCATTTATGCCAGATCAAAGAGTCAAAGTAGAGTGGTTTGCAGACTTGTATGCTCCAAATCTCGTGTTGCTCCCTCTAAAGGCCATTTCAATCCCTAAACTAGAATTGTGTGGTGCATTACT
>CM060244.1:4752860-4847028 GCA_030555515.1 Acutogordius australiensis | reverse complement strand
ATGCATGAATGAATGTTATATTTATGGTGGGCATTAACATTCTGCCCCCTCCCAAAATTAAAAAAAAATGTGTTTCGTTTAAATATTCAATGAAAGTGCTAAAAAAAATTATGTTAAACTAGATTAATTTATAAATGATAAAATATTTTTAATAGTGTGCAAAAAAAGGAAAAAAAAAATTGCTGACATGAATGATTTGTAGGAGCATAATTGGTATTGATGAGTTTGTGAAATGTTACGGCTCGTTGTCTATGGGTAATGCAAACAGCTTGTGCTTTGGTCGAATAAGGATCCCGTTCGCCGTCTTAACTTCAGCTGCTCGCACCTGGCCATCGTTTCCAGGGAATACCTGTTGAATTCGCCCTAACGCCCATTGTAGTGGTGGTATATTTTCTTCACCAATCAAAACCATTTGACCTTTTTCCAGCGGTACTGTTGGCTTTCTCCACTTATTTCTAGGCTGTAAGGTGGATAAATATTCTTTGTGCCACTTCCTCCAAAATGTCTGCCTCAGTCTTTCGATGTATTGCCATCGAGAAAGACGTGAACTGGTTATTTCACTTAGCCTCGGTTCAAGTTTATACATGTAAAAAGCCCCCCAATTAGAAAATGGCCGGGGCTCAAGTAGGAGCAATCATTTGGGTCATTGGATAAAGGAATTAATGGCCTTGAGTTCTAAAATCGCCTCAATCTGAACGAACAATGTAATGGTTTCCTCATATGTGAGCGAAGCTTCTCCCACTATGCGCTTCAAGTGGTATTTGGTCGACTTAACTGCTGCCTCCCATAATCCTCCAAAGTGCGGTGCTCGAGGAGGTATAAAATGCCATTCAATTCCAAATTTATTTTGAACGATTTTATTTATGTTTTCCTGCTCAAAAATATCTTGTAGCTTTAATAACTCCTTGTTAGCGCCTACGAAGTTTTTGGCATTATCCGAATATATTTTGGTCGGTTTTCCGCGTCGTGATATGAATCGTTTCAATGCATTTATGAACGCCTCCGTTGTGAGATCACAGACTAATTCAATGTGTATTGCTTTGATTGCTAAGCATACAAATATAGAGCCGTATGCCTTTGTTAATCGAGGGCGTCTTTTGCCTTCCCGTAACATTATAGGCCCAAAGTAATCAATTCCTGTAATGGTGAACGGGCGACATTGAGTAACCCGATCAGTCGGAAGGTTACCCATTAAACATGGTTCATTTCTTGGATTAGCTTTGAAGCATATTATACAACGTCTTATAACCTTTTTAATGTGTCTCTTCGCATCAGTTAGCCAATATAACGTCCTGATTGCTGCTAAAGTTGTTTGCACCCCTCCATGTAGTGTTTCCTTGTGAACCATGCTAATGATGAGGCTCGACATCGGGTGATTACCCGGTAGTAAATATGGATGTTTGTGGTCGAAGTTAATATTGGCATTATCGAGTCTGCCACCAACTCGAATAATATTGTCATGTAGGAAAGGATTTAATGAAATAATTTTGCTATTCGAACCGAGGTTACTGCCCTTTTGAAGATTTTTTACATCATCTGGGAATGCTTGCAATTGTATGTGCTTGACTATAGCTTTGATAGAACTAGATACTTCCTCATTTGATAACCTGCCAATTTTTCGGGGATTTGTTGATTTTGAACGACTTCTGATGTTGCTGACGAACCGCAGGCAATATGCTATTACATTTATCAATTTTTTGTAATCAGAAAAACGCTCTATAAAAGGACTTGTCACAATTGTCGCTATCATGCTATTTGTGCGCTCAGGAATGTCAATGAGGTTAAGAGCCTTGCTATTTGGCAAACCTTCGTTGATTGAAAGCCAGATTGGGCCGTGCCACCACATTTTTGAATCGTTTAACTCGCTTGGTGAGCAACCCCGTGATAATATGTCTGCGAGATTTTCTTTAGTCTCAACATGGTTCCAAGAAAACCCTTTTGTTAATTGATGAATTTGCGCGACACGATTGGCAACAAACGTTTTCCAATTACGAGATTGAGAATTTATCCATGCTAGTACGATAGTTGAATCCGTCCAGCAATAAACTGAATTGAGTTTCAGATCAAGAGCTTTAAGTGTCTTTTGTAGTAATTTGGCTAAAAGTAATGCACCACACAATTCTAGTTTAGGGATTGAAATGGCCTTTAGAGGAGCAACACGAGATTTGGAGCATACAAGTCTGCAAACCACTCTACTTTGACTCTTTGATCTGGCATAAATGCAGGCACCGTAAGCCTTTTCACTTGCATCACAAAACGCGTGGATTTCTATGTCATCCTCGGAGATCAATATTAACCTGGGTATTTGAAGATTGTTTATAATATCTAAATGTGCTTTGTAGTTTGACCACTTATCTTGTTCTTCTTGAGGCACCGGGTCGTCCCAAGAGAGGTTTAACTTCCAAAGTTGTTGCATTACCAACTTGGCAACTGTAATAATGGGCCCTAAGATGCCTAACGGATCATATATTTGAGCTACTCTTGATAATATACTACGTTTGGTGCTTTCATTATTTTCAAAGTCTCTTACAGAAAATTGGAGAGTGTCTTGCTCTGGATTCCATAATAAACCCAACGTTTTTGTGGTTGTTTGACCATCTAAGTAAACGAAGCTAAGCTTATCCTTGTTGGGTCGTAAGCAATCTAATAACGTAGGATGATTGGACATCCATTTTCGTAGATTGAATCCTCCTTTTTGAAGAAGAGCTTTAGTTTCTTGTATAATTCTTTGTGCTTCTTGGTAATTGGATGAACCAGTTAATAAGTCGTATACGTAGAAATCTCGCTTCGTGATGTGAGATCCTAAAGGAAATAGATTCGCTTCGTCATCAGCTAGTTGCTGTAAAACCTTTGTTGCTAAATAAGACGCTGATGCAGTTCCATATGTTAATGTGGTCAATTCAAAAGATTTAATTTTGTCCTCAGCTTTCTCTCTCCATAAAATTTTTTGAAGATGTGTCTGGCATGGGTCAATAAGAATTTGGCGGTACATTTTTTCGATGTCCGCACTGATGGCATATTTATGCTGCCGAAAGCGTATAATGATTGACAAAATATCTTGCTGCACTACTGGGCCTATCATAAGGGCATCGTTTAACGAGATTCCTGAGGAAGATTTCGCGGATCCATTAAATACAACGCGTAATTTTGTTGTTAAACTAGTATCCTTAATTACAGGATGATGCGGCAAGTAAACCATAGGAAACGTAAAATTACTTTTGACACTCAACCTCATATGCCCTAATTCCTCATATTCTCTCATAAATTGAATGTATTCGTTTTTAAAATCTTTTGCCATCCGCTCAGACTTTAACAAAATTTTTAAGGCCAAATTATAAGTTTCACCAATTTGACACGCGATTTCAGACTTTAAAGGGAGCCTAACTATATATCGGCCGGACGAATCGCGACAATGGGATTGATTGAATATTTGCTCACAAATTTCCTCTTCCTGACTGTGTGGTTGCAGTATGTGAGCTTCCTCAATCTCCCAGAATTTGCGCAAGTTAAAGTCTGTTTGATCGCCCGCATAATGACAGCATGTACTGTAAGTAGCTATTGGTATTTGGCCTGAAACTATCCAACCAAATGCCGTTTTGTGCATAATGGGGTAACGTTGTCCCAATTTGATTTGACCAATTCGTAATAATTTGAAAAATACTTCCGCCCCTAGTAAAATATCAATGGAGTTGGATTTATAAAATTCGGGGTCAGCCACCGGGACGTTTGGAATTGTGAATTCCGGCTCGAACGTACGTTCAGGGATCTTTTGCGTGATTTCTTCCAAAATTACAAAATTTAGTATCCAACATTGGTCATGAGATACTATTTTAGCCTCCGCTATTAGATTAGCATTGTTTTGTTGTAAATTTATGCCCCCTATTGTTATGTTAATTGATTTGGGACTGAGCTGTAGCTTTTCACACAGATTTTTGGTCATAAAACTTGTCTGAGAGCCGGAATCCAACAAGGCCCGACCTTTGTGAAGTATGCCATTTGAATCCATTATGCTAATCAATGCTGTAGGTAGTAAAGTTTGTGGCCTAATATTGTATGTGTTACTATCAATCAGATTATTTGGTGAAGCTGTTGTTAAGTTCAAACTATTTGGATAAATGGGAAACTGTTGGTTTGGATCTATATTGTTGTTTAATTCTGTGCATTTTATGTGATTGGGTGAGTGCAAGATTGTGTTATGGTTTTGATTACACACTCTGCATTTGCTACTTCTACACTCAGAGACCAAATGTCCAGCTTTTAGACAGTTTGTGCATAAATTAAGCTCTTTAATTAAGTCCAATCTGCTTTGAGGAGATCTTTTTAATAGAGCAGCACATTTGTAGATATAATGGTCCTCTTTACATATTTTACATAGAGGATTGGTTATTACTAAGTGGGATGCTGATTTTTTTGTATCATCAAAATTCAATGATTTAAATTTTGTTGTGTTCTCTAATACACTACATTGGTGATTTAAGAAATTGATGAAAGTTTGAAGAGTGGGTTTGTCTTTTATTGACAATTCCCAAGCCTTCTCTAAATTTTTGTCTAGCTTAACACCCAGCAAATAAATCAAAATATCATCCCACTGCTGGACAGGGCACCCTAAAGATTCAAGGGCCCTGGAGTGTTGAATAATTTTATCTAGGAAGCTCCTTTACTCTACAGGGGTTTCTTTGACATATGGTAAATTTATTAGTGCCTTTATGTGATTTTGTGTAATTAATCTCTTATTATTAAATCTATTATTAAGTAATTCCAGGGCTATTTTATAGTTTTGAGTGGAAATTTCTAAGTTTTCAATAACTTTTGAAGCCACCCCAGTGAGTGATCCTTTAAGATAGTGAAATTTCTCAATATCTGACAATAGTGTATTATTGTCTATAATACTTTTGAAAAAGTTAAAAAAATCAGCATATTTTTCTATATCTCCATTAAATGTTTGGAGTTGAATTTTGGGCAGAGAAATGTTAAATTTAACCTGACTTTCTTCAATGATCTTGGTTGCTCTAGACAGAGCTTTGTATAGGTTACTTTCTTCTTGATTTGTGAAATCTTCCATATTATCCAGTAATTTTTCTAATTTTGTTTTTCTTATTTTTAAATTAATTATGAAATTTTCTTCTTCTTTTTCTTTTAGCATGAAGTCATTGAACCTTGCCAGTGTCTCATCAATGGTTTTCTTATGTTTTTTTGTCATGATTTTAAACCTCTAAAAGTTATTGTATAAAAGAAAATGCTAATTTCAAATGTTTGTTGAGTTTTCGGGGTCACCAGTTTGTTGAGGATTAAATACGACAATTGTATGTTTATTAATGCATGAATGAATGTTATATTTATGGTGGGCATTAACAATGTGTAATGTGTAAATATCAAGACAGTGTACTTTAGTTGTGTATATTAATAATTTAGAGAGTTACCTTTATTCTAAACTTAATAAATATTCTTGTAAAAGACATTAAATAGCTTAAGACCAAATTTTGAGGGTTACCTATATTCTAAACTGGGTGGGTCTGAAAGGCAAATACCCATAACGCAAATACCGGAAGTTATCAATCATTTTTTGTAAATTTTTGCTTTTTTTATTGGGGCATTTGCCTTTTAGTAATTTTTACTTAATTTGACAGAAAACGCAAATACCCGCATCATTAATCATTATTGGCGGGAAAAATAACTTTATTAATATTTTTGGCTTAAATTGTTTTCGGTGTCCTTTTGATGTTAAAAATTTTGTTACTCCTGGGTATTTGCGTTTCAGACTAAAATTTTTTTTTTGAATATTTTGATTTTAATTTGGATATTTTGATTTTAAACGACATTTTGGGCGTTCCTTTAATGTTTTAAGTAATTTTTGTTACACCTGGGCCTTTGCGATCAGCCTAAAAATTTTTTTCGAATATTTTGGTTTTTTTCTACATTTTTCACATACCTTTGGAAGTTTTGAATTTAATACAGGTCATACCTTGGAAGTTTTAAAATTAAAACAGGTGGGCTGGTCCGGATAAACATGGCCCTGTTTGAACTCTAATATATAGAGAGGAAAAACCAATAATTTGAACGGGCCCATCAATATGGTTAAGCAACCCAAAATAATCGAAAGGGGTTGAACAGGCACGATTCTAGACCCCTTTTAGAAATAAAAAAAACATTTACAGATTATTTTAAAAACTGTTTTAATTTATATAATACTTTTTTTAATAAAAATAATTTATTTATAGATAAAAGTAAAACTATACCTAGAGATTTTTATGGTTTTTATTTAATTTCTACTCTGATACCTTAAATTGATTTATTTATTGATTCTTTTAATAATTGATTTTTTATAGATAATATTCTTTAGATTCCCTTTATCAATTTGATTATCTTTTTTTAATAAATTAGAGCCTCTTTTAAAAATTAGTAATATTGATAAATATTTATTATTTAAAGAAATAAAAGTAGCAAAAAAAATTTTGATAAAAATACTTAATAAAAATGTGTTAAATTTATTATTACACAGTTATGTTTCCTAATTTATTCAAGATGTATATTCCCACGAAAAAAATTCTAGTTTGAAACGCAAATACCCAGGTGTAACAAAAATTTCTTAAAACATCAAAGGAATGCCGAAAATGTCGATTAAAATCAAAATATTCAAATTAAAATCAAAATATTTTAATTAAATTCAAAATATTTAAATAAAAATCATATTCAAATCAAAATCAAAATATTCAAAAAAAAATTTTAGTCTGAAACGCAAATACCCAGGTGTAATAAAATTTACTTAAAACATCAAAAAATCGATTATAAACAAAAAAAAAATTTTAGTCTGGAACGCAAATACCCAGATGTAACAAAAATTACTTAAAACATCAAAGTAATGCCGAAAATGTCAATCAATTCAAAAAAAAATTCTAGTCTGAAACGCAAATACCCAGGTGTAACAAAAATTACTAAAAACATCAAAGGATTGCCGTAAATGTCAATTAAAGTCAAAATACTCAAAGAAAAATAACACTCTGAAACGCAAATACCCAGACAAAAATTACTTAAACATCAAAGGAATGTTGAAAATGTCGATTAAAAAATATTCAAAAAAAAATTTTAGTCTGAAACGCAAATAACCAGGTGTAACAAAACTTCTTAAAACATCAAAGGAATGCCCAAAATGTCGTTTAAAATCAAAATATTCAAATTAAAATCAAAATATTCAAAAAAATTTTTTAGTCTGAAACGCAAATACCCAGGTGTAAAATTACTTAAAACATCAAAGGGATGCCGAAAGTGTCGATTAAAATTAAAATATTCAAAAAAAAATTTTAGTCTGAAACGCAAATACCCAGGTGTAACAAAAATTACTTAAAACATCAAGGGATTGCCGAAAATGTCGATTAAGGGTGGGTCTAAAAAGCAAAATCCTAAAATGCAAAATCCCAAAAAGCAAAATCCTAAAACGCAAAAACCGGAAATAATTAATCATTTTAAAAAAAAATGGGCGGAGATTATAATGTTTACATTATTATGGAATTTGTCGGTATTTTGATTGTTTCTTTGATCTTTAAGTAATTTTTAAGGGAGCTTTTTAGGATTTTGCGTTTTTCGGCCGAATTCAGTAATTTTTCAGACAAAAATTTTTTTTTTCAGATTTTGGTTTTAGTTGATTAATATGGTGCCCCTTTGATGTTTTAAGGTAAAATTTTGCCGCTTTTCCGGGATTTTGCGTTTTTGGCCGAATTCAGTTATTTTTTACACAACATATTTTTTCAGATTTTGATTTTAATTGATTTATATAGTGTCCCTATGATGTTTTAAGGTAAAATTTCGCCGCTTTTCTGGGATTTTTGTTTTTTGGCCAAATTCAGTAATTTTTCAGACAAGAGAAATTTTACCTTAAAACATCAAATGGGCACCAAAAATCAGAAAAAAAAAATTTTGACTGAAAAATTACTAAATTCGGCCAAAAAACGCAAAATCTCCGAAAAGCGGTGAAATTTTACCTTAAAACATCATAGGGACACTATATAAATCAATTAATCAAAATCAGAAAAAAAAAATTTTGTCTGAAAATTATTGAATTCGGCCAAAAAACGCAAAATCCCTGAAAAGCGGCGAAATTTTACCTTAAAACATCCAATGGGCATCATATTAATCAACTAAAATCAAAATCTGAAAAAAAAATTTTGTCTGAAAAATTACTGAATTTGGCCAAAAAACGCAAAATCCCCGAAAAGCGGCGAAATTTTACCTTAAAACATCATAGGGACACTATCAATTAAAACCAAAATCAGAAAAAAAAAATTTTGTCTGAAAAATTACTAAATTCGGCCAAAAAACGCAAAATCCCGGAAAAGCGGCGAAATTTTACCTTAAAACATCATAGGAACACTATATAAATCAATTAAAATCAAAATCAGAAAAAAAAATTTTGTCTGAAAAATTACTGAATTCGGCCAAAAAACGCAAAATCCCCGAAAACGGGCGAAATTTTACCTTAAAACATCATAGGAACACTATATAAATCAATTAAAATCAAAATCAGAAAAAAAAATTTTGTCTGAAAAATTACTGAATTCGGCCAAAAAACGCAAAATCCCCGAAAAGCGGCGAAATTTTACCTTAAAACATCATAGGGACACTATATAAATCAATTAAAATCAAAATCAGAAAAAAAATTTTGTCTGAAAAATTACTGAATTCGGCCAAAAAACGCAAAATCCCGGAAAAGCGGCGAATTTTACCTTAAAACATCATAGGAACACTATATAAATCAATTAAAATCAAAATCAGAAAAAAAAATTTTGTCTGAAAAATTACTGAATTCGGCCAAAAAACGCAAAATCCCCGAAAAGCGGCAAAATTTTACCTTAAAACTTCATAGGGACACCATATAAATCAATTAAAATCAAAATCAGAAAAAAAAATTTTGTCTGAAAAATTACTGAGTTCGGCCAAAAAACGTAAAATCCCGGAAAAGCGGCAAAATTTTACCTTAAAACATCAAAGGGACACCATATTAATCAACTAAAATCAAAATTTGAAAAAAAAATTTTTGTCTGAAAAATTACTGAATTTGGCCGAAAAACGCAAAATCCTATAAAGCAAAATCCCTTATAAATTACTTAAAGATCAAAGAAACAATCAAAATACCGACAAATTCCATATTAATGTAAACATTAAAATCTCCGCCCATTTTTTTTTAAAAATGATTAATTACTTCCGGTTTTTGCGTTTTAGGATTTTGCTTTTTGGGATTTTGCTTTTTAGGATTTTGCTTTTCAGACCCACCCAGTGCACACTAATTGCAAGTGCCAACTTTGCAAAGGAACATGTCAGTGAGCATAGTCACAAGAAAAGCATTTTCCAACGGGAAACAGGTTTTAATAAATATAATAACAATCATTACAGTCCTTTTTACCACAGGGAAGTTAGGTGAACGAAACGTTAAGAATAACTTTTCAAGTGTTCCGGCGCCACCCTTAGGAAACAATTTTCGCCTAAAAAAAAATCTAGACTAGCCATTACCCTACGTAAATATAACTTTAAATAATAAAAACTTAAAATCAGGGCTGGGAAAAAAACTAAATGGGCTTTTTTTTAACAAGTTTTTGGGTTTTTTTTCCATATGCCCACAAACTCGTGGGCATGGCAAAAGAAAAGCCCCTTTTCTTGCTTAAAGAAAAGGGGCATGTTTAAAAAAAGCCCCTTTTCTTAAAAAAAACTCCTAGGAGCTCTAAGAAAAAATAACCCACCCATCTAAATTTTTTGAAATTATTATAGAAAACATAAAATGGGTTTTTTGGGGCTCTTTTTAAGAGCCACTTTTTGTGGGTTTATTTTTGCCCCTTTTCTTAGTAAGGGCTTTTTTTGAATATCTATTTTGGCCCTTTATTTTTGCCCCCCTTTCTTTTTCATGTTTTAGGGGGAAAAATGAGCCAAAGTTTTTTGGCTCATTGTTTTCCCAGCCCTGCTTAAAATACCTAATTTACACTGGAGCAGAGATTTGTGTAGCCTCCGTAGACATAATTAAGCAAATTTTACCATCTATAAGAATGAATAATAAAACTGAAAGCATTAAACGGCTCTGAACTAGATTGCAGAGGCGCGTCGCAAATTAACATAATTTTTAATCAACAACAATTTAAAACAAAAATAATATTGGAATCTTAAATGAAAAAGGGTAATCATAGGCTGGAACTTAATCAAAGTTTTGGTTAAAAAACTGGCAATACCTATTGCTTTAATTTTTATTTTGAAACTTATTATAACGAATAAGATATCTGAGTTGCTGCATGATAAATAGCCCTGCAATTAGCAGCCTTAACATATTCACATTGAGAATATTTTAATAGCAAGCTATTCATTTATCGAGGCTAGATAAAAGGCGAAAATGTTTGTTTTTTTAAGTTGACCTTGACATTAGTTTTTAGTAAATCGCCGTTAATATGATATGGGTGGAATTTAGTTCCAGATCGTATCTTTTACAAATTAATTAATTACATGTATATGTCAAATATTTATATAATATATTTCACGTTTTGGGCGAAGGCAAAAATGATGAAATTTGATTAACTTCGCTAAAAATGTAATAACCCATTGGCCTATTTAATAGTAGAGCTTATTGGCCTTAAAGTGTCTTACGCAATCCACCATCATACTTTCTTTGCTTTCAAACTTTTACACCAAACAGGTAGAAATTATTTAGTATAAAAAAGCTTTGGTTTTAAAAAATATATATATTTTATTTTTTTATATAACATTTTATTAAGACCGATAAATGAAACTTTCAATTGCCCATTCAGCTATCATTGTGTTATTGTGGGCGGTATCTGTGGATGATATCAGTTGCCAAAGTATACATATATTGTTTTGAAATAGTATAAAACAAATGCACAGCGTTTTTTCATCAGTCATATATAATTTTCACTTTTTTGAAACAAAAAATCGATGTCAATCTATGTAATAATATAAAAAAATAAAAACGTTTTTACATTTTTTATAACCAAAATAATCAAGCTTGACGGCCCATTTATGGGGCCGCCAAATCTGAAAATGAAACTTAGATGCTATTAGGATAGATAGAGTCATTATTTTTTTTTTAATTAACTTCTAAATAAGCGAATGTTCTAATTTTGGTGCTTGATAGACATTCGTATGTTTGCAATCAATAATTCTAAAGGTCAAAAGATTTTTCTTTCTATTATATTAAAAAATGTTAAAACATGGAATTAATTAATGTGTTTCATACTTACACAATTAATTTGCTGAGTCGTTATTTGCAATGTTAATCTATATGGGACAGTTTTTTTGGGGATTTATATACAACTGAGTAGGCTAAATTTTAAAATTTATCCGGATTTTCATTGTTATTTTTGATATTATATCACAGCTTATTTTAAATATTTAAAATTAACTTCATATTTTTAGTTAATTACAGTTCCTATGGTGTCATAAGAGGTCACCAAATGATATACTTTAAAGCCTATTATTAATTTTAACAGGCACCCAAAAAAATATACCTCAGACAATTGTCTATATGTGGAATTCTCTCAAAAATATTCTAATTTATGAAGTTAATATCTCCACCTCTCTTTAAATTAGCCAAAAACAACATTGGAATTTAATTTAAATAATTTCGTCTATATTCATATATTTTTTTCACCTTCCTATTTAAATTAACATTTTAACAAATCTGACAAAATTGACTGGTAAAGAAATCATAAAAACACACCTTAAAAATATAATAAAAATTATTGTAATACCTGTATTTACTTTCAAATATTATTTTTGAGTCATGCTTACATCCACATTCAGGTTTCAAAGAATATTTGTTATCTCAAAACCTGAGTAAGACACATTTCTATTTGATTTATAGCTGGCTTATTCAGTTAGAAGTGAGGTTTGATTTTGTACTTATAGCAGGTCTAGTCAGCTTACCTAGCTTACTCAATAACACTGGACAACAAAAAAAAACAATATCCACGTTTTAAGGGTTTTGAAGAGAATTTCCTTGCGATAACGATCCCGGGTTAGGTTTTTTTCCAATGCCTCCAATTTTTATTTAACCGCGTTCAAAGTACAGAAAAAAATTCACAAAATTGTCACATTCAGATTCCTTATAAAAAGCAAATCTAAAAAAGGTTATTTCCTAAAATTATTACCAATTGTTAAGTTATTTAGAATCAAAACACGAATTTTATGACGAAACCCACTAATTTGTAAATAAAAAAATAATTTAAAAAATTTAAATTTTTTCACGAATAATGAATGTTTTCGTTATCTAAACATTTTTAAAATTTTGTTAGTAGCCATAGGTTAATAAAGAAGCTCAAACCCCAAAAATTGAATCTCAACTTTGACACCGAATAACTAAAAAAATGAGGCATTGGCTAAAATTCTAATTTAATATTCGTGATCAGCGCCAAAAAGTTGACCAAAAAATATAGCATTAATGAAGTTTAGGGTCGTCCAAATTTTGTTGTAAAATGTATTTTGTTGTAATATAAAGTGGTAACGATCACTAAATTAAGGAATTTGTTTTTTGTTGCACACTTTTCAAGTTGGCAAAGGGAATAAATATTAAAGATCGAAATTGGCACAGAATGTTTAAGTACTAATTTTGATATGATACAACCAGAATTTGTACTTTTCCTTTGTTTTAATAAACCAATTTAGCCAATCTTCATGTTCTTATTAATCCCGGCAAAGACTATTCCATCGAGTGGTCTGCCGATGACGGTAACTGCTCCTCTTTTGATATAACGATAGAACATTGGGGCAGGAATTTGAATTTTCCATATATGACTAGCAAAAATAAAAAAGTAAATTTTTTGTTCCAAGGTATATTTTACACAAGAAATATTTGAGGATAAATAATGAATCAGAAAAATTCTACTAAATTTAAAGCTGCCCTTTAATTTGATTATAATTTACTTAGTATAATAACGTTCCAATGCAAATAAATATAAGTAAAATAGTGTTCAACCTCTATCAATTTTTATAATTGCTTTCAACACAGTTACATTCTTGCTTATAATAATAAAAAATTTTTATTTTATTATTTTGACTACCAGCTTACTGGCATCAAAACTTTATTTGATTCAGTGTTTAATTAAAATTTACCTGTGTGGTATTTAATATTTGAAATTTTATTCATAAGTTCGCATCTTTTATTTTTTTCTGATTTAATAATATGAATTGTCTATGCTGGGGAAAATATAAATTTTATTGTGTAGCGTATGAAAGTTTTTATAATATAACAACAAAACATTTAAAACTATATCAAACATTTCTAATAATTTGGTAAAAAATGTTTACTAAATTGTGTAGAAGGAAACAAAGATTTGAAAATATTGGAAATAGAAAAATTTACTTATATAATACAACAGCTATGTTAACTTTATACAATATATTTCTAAACCGATAAAATATTTCCATAGGTCGAAGTCAAAAACAGCAGAACTTAAATATTAATGAAAGAGTTAAATTCTAAAATTGTAGTTTTTGATTGTGTAAAATAGTAAACATAATTTGTTTTCTAGATTTAGGTATTCTTGAGGTGGCATAATTTTAATGACCGATTTTGGCTTTTGATTAGCCAAACAAAGCCTAGTTGTAAAAACTCTTTTTTAAAAAAATTTGAGACTATATGAAAGATAAAACAATCATATAGGTATTTTCTAAATTTTTACAAACTTAGTTCCTCACTCATAAATTTTTGCTGATCTGAAAATCACTGATACTAACCCTTATATTACACCATAAAATTTTTAATTATTGGCTTCTTAAGAGCTATTTTGTAGCCAAGAAGGTGGACCCAAATTTGTACAAAATGAAAATCCATTAATTATGAAAATCTATTAAATTTCTCAAAATTGTATTATAGTTTGGTTAGGTCAAAGTTAGATTAAGGTTAGTTAAACTTTAATTGAGGTAAAATTACAGTTAAGATAATTTTAGGGAGGTTTGCTTAGCGTTCTGGACAGGTTTACTTAGGGATGGAAAAGTTAGGCTTAATGTTAGCATTGTTCAGGGTAGCTTAATGCCTAGTATAAGATTGTAGCTAGCGTAGGATTAGTATAAGATTTGCATTATGATAACGTTAGACTAATTTAGGGTTAGGTTTATGATCATAATACTTAAAATAGGTTGGCCAATCAAATTTTTTCTTATTTTTTTGTCATCGCCCAAGCCCATTAAAAAATTTTAACCTAAGAATAATGTGGCAAAATATATGTACTATTTTATAATCATTTTAAAATTTATATCAAACACCATTTTCTATTCAATAAAATAATTAATAAGCTTAATTTAATTAAAAACAAATTTAAATGCTTTTAATATTTAATTCATTATATTTGTAATATTTAAGACATATATATGTGTTTTTTTTAATTATTTCACATTATTAATACAACAATGACTTGTTAATTTTTACATTTTTTCCATATAAAATTATAAAATTCTCACTTAAAAGACAACTTCCACGAAAAAGACGTTTATTTTTTTTAAAAAAATTTGAAATTTAATTTGATTTTTCGAATAAAATATAATAATGGTACAAACCGTTAAAGAGTGAAAGTAAGTATGTGGGACAAGAAAATATATAAATATATGAAAAATGCCGAAACACAAATTGTAATAAATCTTATTGAATGGCTAATTAATCATTCTGTGATATATCTGGCGGCTAATTAATCAAAAACTTTTATCATTTAATTTATTACTAAAACACTAAATTAATACTAAGACACCTTAACCTATACGAAAAGTATAGCGTAAGCTATTTGTTAGAATTATAACAATTAACGTTAATGTGCGTGGTAGATTTAAACTGTTCATAACGAGTTGTTTCTTGTAGTAAACCGAGTATTCTCATAGTCGGGAGGTCTTGACTTTTGGTTATCGTTCTGCTTGAGTATCGATTAGTAACTATCCATAAGTGGGCTTTGCACATTAACTTTTAATTAGCATGAACTTTCTAATTCTAATCATACAAAGGTGGGCTTGCTTTGCTTTCAGTTAAAACGGTTTAATTTTTTTTATAATTTATGCTTCCAACGTAACCCTAGTTTTATAAAATATGCGGCTAGTTTTAATTATACTTATTTAGTATGCCGACTTAATTCTTCCGCCTTAGCGGTTATATCACCAGCGGGAAAAACTTTGGGTATAAAACGTTGGTTTAAATAAGCAACCTATAAAAGGAAAAATACTAAACACTCTGAACCGTTCACCTGCCAACTTCGGACATTATGTCACGGTTCTTTATGCTTGATAATTAAAAAAAAATGAAAAATAAAGATTTATGTTTAAACTACGTACAATTAGCGTTATTCGTATTTTTTAATCCGTAAGGTTTTCTATCTAATTATATAGGCATTTATGCTTTCCTTTCTACTGCTAAAAATTATTTTGACCATATAAGGCATTTTATTAGTGAATTGCAATATTTTGGAAGGCAATTTTTCTTATTTATCATGCCATAACTTAAATTATTCTTTTAAATTTTTATATTGTACGTGTTAAAAATTTAAATTGTAAAAACTTGGGTATTAATATTATTTCCAAAAACCTTAGCGTCCGACGCAACGCTTTAATAGCATGGCGAGCGTCATTGGCTGAAAAAATTGGAAACTTGCCAAACTTATTTGTTTGGCGAATTTAATTATCTATGAACAACTATTGTAAAAAAATTTTGCCCATGTGGTTAGTAAATTTTTATCAAGAGTTCATACCATCACGAATACAAAAATTATGGGTGTATGAAAATTCCCAAAAAATTTACTGGAAACTTAATAGTGTAACTTACTGTAAACTTTTGCTAAGGCGGATGTGCTAAAATTTCGCCGAGTCACAATTTTTAATATGTAAATTTGGCTAGATAATAGGAACATTCTACAATTGTAAAGTAGTGCCGAAATTTTTTTGTAATCTGGAATACCTACAATAACCTAAAGTACCGAGTATTGATAGAAGTTCTGCTTTATTGTCAGGATCGCTCATTTTCATCAAGGCTTCGGTTTTTTGTGGTAAAGGTCTGATGCTTTGTGCACTAATCTCATTTCCTAAATAATTTCTTTTTCTTAAAGAAATGAGCATTTGTTTTGACCTAATATACCCTTTTCCTTGATGCCACCTAATGCGACAGAAAGTCTTGCATTGTGTTCGTTTGGAATGATAAGTATGTCATCTAGATAGGCAAAAACACCTTCTAGGTCTCTAAATATCAGCGGCATTGCCCTTTGAAATATTTGGCGTGATGTTGCGAGGCCAAAGGGCAATCTTATAAATTGAAAAAAAAACCTATGTGTGTATTTATGGTCAAAACATTGACACTCTAGTGCATGTAGATAGGCTTGCGAAAAATAAAGTTTGCTAAAAAATTTAGCACCTGCAAAACATGATATTATTTCTACAACCCTTGGTAACGGGTAGTTACTTTTTTAAAAAATTTTTTTACTGACGCGCAAATGCATATTTTTACTTTCTATAAATGAGTACTAAAAGAGAAGCACAACTATACTTTTGTTGTACTAAATATGTTAAAAAAAATTAACTTTCTAAATAATCAGGCTACATTTGTAAAAAAAATGTTATTTATCTGTAAAGAATAATAATTTTTATCGTACCAACAAAAATTCCACCATACCAATATCTCTCTTACACGCTATTCGGTCCCATGGGTGGAACACTAATTTGTTTTAGAAAATTTGAAATTTAAATCCATTTAATTCGAATAAAATATAATAAGGGTACGAACCGGTAAAGAGTGAAAGTATGTGGGACGAGAAAATATATAAAGATATGAAAAATGCCGAAACACAAATTGTAAAATATCTTATTAGATGGCTAATTAATCATTCTGTGGTATATTTGGCGGCTAATCAATCAGAAACTTTTACCATTTAATTTATTACTAAACACTATTACTAAGACAGTTTTCTTAAGAATTTAAGTACATTTATATATATATTTTTTTGTAAGAATTACCCTAATAAAAATTATAGAATTCGGTCTTGAATTTATGTACTACTATCTATATTTGATAGTTTTTAACTATTAGCTTAAAGTTATGTTCAATATTATTCCATTTCAATGTCAATGTGTTTATTTTTTACAAATATTTGTATAAAAGCTACAAGTTTATTTCATAAGATATGAATATTATTAAAAATTATGTAACGATCTAAGCAAGGTCCACTTATTTACCCTTCAACCTTTTAACTATCATTTCTACTTGTAGGTCAGAAACACAGGGACGAATAGTTACATGGTAGCACTGACGGCTGATGATATTTGCAAAATTGAAGTGGAATGTTTCATTAAATATTTGACCTTAATAAATGAATGAATGTAAATGAATGAATGATAAATATATTCAATGAGTATTTTTTAATTATCACAAAATAATTTGACCTGTAAGGGAGACCGGGGCGAAATGAACATATTTTTTTCAAAATCGTTGCTGCTGAAACATTTTTAATCCAAAGAAAAAATTAATGGCTCATTTTATAGATAATTCATTATATTTTATAAAATAATTTGTTTAAGGGCACGTGCAAAGTGAGTTTTTATTTTCGTAAAATTTCGAAAATTCTCAAAATTTAAAAAAAAAATTTTTTTTCAAAATTTTTAAAAAATTTTTATATCAGAAAAAGCATTTTATGTGCATATATTAAATTTGGCAACTTTTTAAAAATTTGCATTTTATTACAAAATTTTTTTTTTCAAAATTATGAAAATTTTACGAAAATAAAAATTCACTTTGCACGTGCCCTAACCAAAAAAATATAATTCTGTAAAAAGATATTGAACAATGTAAAAACCCACTAGAATTAACCACCTCATATACGGGGTAAAATGAAACACCCATGGGGCAAAATGAAAGTGTGTAAAATTTATTAAATTTACAGCTTATTTTAAAAAAACCTTATATATTAAAAAATAAATATAGATTTAGATCATTTTATTAATAGTTATATCATAATCAATTACAAGTGGCCCAAAAATCCCAACATCAAGGGGTTGAAGTCTATGTGAACATTGAGGTGGTGGTGTGACCACTTTAATCCCATTATCTTTAAAAAAGTTCACTGCTTATATGGATATATGCGATGCATGGTTATCCACAATTATAAGTGCCTTTATTTAAAATATAATTAATCAATTTACTGGAACAGTTGAGCATTTAACATATTTTACAAAATGTTATTCATTTCGCCCCGCATTGATTAGTGTTTGCAAAATATAATGTTCAAATAATATAAAGTTTTAAGTTAAAAATGTATTATATTCTTACAACGAAGTGTTTTTTAAATCTTTTAATTATAATAATATTTTCGAGGTAACATTTTGTTAAAAATAAAGCAAAATTATTGTTGCTTAAAACATAAATTTAAAATAGCATTTTTTCTTTAATTGAGATTTTCTAAATTTTTTCAAATGGATGTATATGTAAAAAATATAATTAATCGATAGCTTGTTTAAAGATCTACAACATATATAAAATTTATATATATTAAATAATTTTTGGCAGAGATATATCCATTAATCATTTCACCCCACCAACCATTTCGCCTCGGTCTCCCCTACTCTTATTTAAATAGATGGCCTCTTTTTAGAATTTACTTGTTTGAATTAGCAGCTTAGGGCATGGCTCATTTAATTACACAAATAACTATGAAAGAGCACATTCAAAAGAAAATTACAAAACAAAGGTCTAATGTTTGAAATTTGTATGGCCAATTAAAGGTTATTTTCCAAAATTCCTATAAAATTGTTTACGTCCTATGTATGAAATCATTTTAACTTAGCTTACCATTTACAATTTAATACTCAAGATTTAGGGCCCGAAAGATCTAGAAGTTGTTACCACAATGTGTATAAAAATATTAATGACCACTTTAATTTTGAAAAAAATAATTAAAACTAGGATTTTTGTTATAAAAATTCTAGTATAAAACATCAAATTGTTTAGATATAAACGCCAATCTATGAGAATAGAACTAAAATCTTAGATTTTAAATCAATTTACCTTTTTTGCCAAACTTTGTAAGCCAAAAAATAAAATTATAAACTAGAATATGGAAAAATGAATTATCTATAAAACTAAACATTTAATTAAAGTATTATTATGATTTCCCACAAAAAATTTGTGTCATATATAAGTTGGTGCAAATATTCTATATAATCTTAATATGGACATACTTGAAATCTGAATTTTTTAGATGAAAAACAAACAATTGGTTTGAGGTTTTTCCCATACCTTTCCCCACTTAGGGGCGTCATACCAGTTAGGGCTTTGACTCTTTTAACCCGAGCAAAGCAATTAATATTGCCAACGAATTAAATAGTAAGATTTGCTCGCACGCCGGCAACCTAGGTTTTTAGCCTAGACTCTTACTTTTAGACACTTTTAGTACTGCCTAAGCAGGCCACTAAAAAGCTTTAAAGTGGTTGCACATGTTTGCTATTTTTCCGAAGAAAAAAGCTACTGTGCACGGATTCGAATTCGCCACCTCCTACCTCTAAGGCAAAAGGTTTACGACTGGCTATGCCGATTCAAATAAAAAAATACAAAATCTAGATTTTTGAATTCGCAAAATTAGTTAATTGTATCTAGCTATTTTTGTATGAGAAGCTTGAGGTCGTGTTTAATGGATGATTTAAATAATGGAAAAAAAATTAAAGATAAGGGTATCAGTCATATTTTAGTGTTTTATAAACCTTTTTGTACATTCATGCATTTTTGTAGACCTGTGGGATTTGCCGGTTTAGGGCCTGTAGTATTGATCAAAAAATTTAAAACAATAGATTTTACTCGGCGTTTAATCGATGGCACCGGAACCGTAATCTAAAAGGGGTAATGAACCATGCGTTATATATGCCTTTTTTTTGATAAAATGAAAACGAAATATGGCTTAGCTTAACAAAATTTTTGAATAATTAATAAATTCAAACAAAAAATTACAAAACAGGCCACTTTCTCGCTAATCAATTGTTAAAATTTTCTATAAGAAAAAAACGCTCTAAGCAATTAAATCCATTTTTTAAACTCAGTTTAACTAAGATTTAGCGGATTTAATTGAGCACAAAATGAGGCAGGTGAGTTCAATTTTTTTATATGAAAAAGAAACTCTAGCTATATTTTAATATAATTATTGAATCTAAAGCCAAGAATCTTAACCCATAGGTGCCGATTGTTCCACTTTTGGAACACCAACTTTGAGAGCTCATTTTGGTTGAGAATTAGATTATAAAAAAAATTTAATATCAGTGCAAAGATCTCATTCTTAATTACATGATTTGAAAAAATTTAATAAAATATTTTTTAAGGCGCTAAAATACAGTTTAAAAATCGCAAAAAACAGGAGATTTCTAAATTTTAATAACCCATAACTCTGGCTATATATTAATAAGATTACACAATTGGGGTTTTAAGGGATCATGTTTTTTAAAACATGTATAAATTTTATAAATTTCAGCTAAACTTTCGCCAAAATATAAAAGTTTGAAATAAGCATTTTTGGAACATCGGCACATACCATATCTAATTTTATTTAAAAATTTAAAAATAGATTTTTTCTAAGAAAGTAGTGTTTAAACTTTTTTACGATTTTTTTTTTAAGAAAAGTTATATTCAGTTGTTATTTATTTGTAATATGCCCTTTTTTCAAAGTTTGATCAACGCCCTTGAATTCATTGATGCTCATTCGGGAAACGATGAAATTACTGTAATTCCTCCAGACAATTTTGGGGATGGAACAGATGAGGAAAATAGCGATGATGAATTAGTCGTAAATAAAAGAACGGATGTTGCTGGAACTATAGAAATTTTAAATCCTCAGGAAGAGTTACGAATGTTCGCAAAAGGTTTGTTGGAAAAACAAAAACCCTTAAATCGTAGACTAGCTGTGGATTCTTTAGATTCATTATCACTACTAAAGTTTGAATATTTAACGCCTAACTTTTTCGTAAATTTTTTAATAACCGTATCTATAATTGATTATCGAACAAAGTAAAATATATGCTTTTTAACAAAATCATCAATTACAAATCGATACATATGACTAAGAAACATTTTTAGGGATCATATTATTCAGTGGATTCAATTCTTTACCCCGAGGACGCCTCTATTGTCGTAACGAAAATGACGTTCACTCAAAATTTGTAAGCTCCTTGTTGTCAAGAGATAAATTTATAGAAATGAAAAGATAATTGGACCTCGCTGAAAACACTTTGATCAATAGGTCTGATAGATTGGTAAAAGTAAGACCTATTTTAGATATATTCCAAAAGAATCTTTTATTTGGAGTATTAAGAAAAATTGTCCTTGGTTAAGCAAATGATCCCCTATTTTAAAGTACAATCAAAATGTTTATGCCGGTTAAATTTGGAATAAAAGTTTGGATACTTTTTTCCTCTTGCGGGAATCCTTTTTCTTTTAAAATTTACACTGGAAAATTCACGCCTTATACCTCGGGAGAGTATATTATCAAAAAACTGACTAAATGATTAGAAAATTTAAAATGCCACGCTCTTTATTTCGATAACTTTTTCGCTTCAACCAAAATAATACGAAAACTCGGCGACCAGGAATATAGATTATCCGAGCCAACCGTACCAAAAAAAGCCCGTTTAATAAGAAAAAGCTACAAAAGTAAGAGGCAGCTTTGAATATTGTGATGGAAAAATTATTGTTTGCCAATGTGTTTTGGTCCACAGGATTTGTTTTTATGACTATCATAAAAACATACAATAAATGTGCCGGATGTTCCATTTCTGGAACATCACATTATTGACCAGTGATAATTTTTTACAATTACTTAATAATCAATTGTTTATAATAAACATCATATATAAACTTTATATATGATGTTTATCAATAAAATAAATTTAATTTTAAAAAAATTTTGTGCTACTTGCACATATAGTATTAAAAATATAATACGCCATCTGCCGATTGATAATAAATAAAAATAAAGTCGTTACGAAATTGAAGAATAAATAATTTTTTTTATTAAGGTCATGGCAAATTTAAAAACTATTTGAGCTCAACACATTTAAAGAATGAAAAATTACTAACTGCGCGTTTAGAGTTCATTCATCTTTAATAAAAATTCTAAAATTTTAAACATTTGGGTTATTGTTTGTATAATATTTCCTTATACCTTATGCAATTGCCCTAAGTATAACAAGAAAATATATTTAATTTATATCAAAATTTCATATAGGGGCTGGATTTCTACATTATTCTTTTTTAAATTCTATCGCTTACCTTTATTTTCCAACATTCAACCAAAAAAAATTTATATTTAAAATTAAACTTTAACGCCTACATTTATATTTTACATCTTTTTAGTAGGAAATGCGGTCTCGTTATACTATAACATAATATATATTTTTTATTTTATTTTCATTTTTTAAATAAAGAGAAAAATAGAATATATTTTAGATTATAAAGGCGCGTTCTTCGTTTTTTATTAAATTTAAAAAAAAATTATTTTTTTTTCAACATTTTTTTAAAAACTTTTTTCTTATAAAAAAATTATTTTAAATTATAGTAATAAAGATTGGCAACTTTTTGTTAAATGTCAAAGAGCAAAAATATTTAAAATTTTTTTGAAAAATGAATGAATTCTGAACGCGCCCTAAGAAAAAGTTTATACTATCAAATTTCTACAATACATGTTTGTAATAATTTATCGAAAAGATCTAATAATATTAATAATTATTTGTTTTAAAATTTTACTTTACAATTTTTAAAACGCATATAGGACAACAGAAAAATTGTTGCTTTTATGGCTCAGCCCATATGCAATTTTTTTTTATTTAAATCAGCTTAAAAATTTGAGGACGTCATCGTCTTTTAATGTATAAGCGTAGCCCTCCAATAACACTGGACAACAAAATTTAGACGTTCCTAAGCATTTTTGGTCAAGTTTTTGGCGCTGATCACAAATATAAAATCAGAATTTTAGCCAATGCCTCAGATTTTTAGTTATTCGGTGTCAAAGTTGAGATTTTTCGATTTTTGGGGTATTTTGGGCTTCTATATCATAAAACCTATGGGTTGTAACAAAAGTTTAAAAATATATTTAGATAACGGAAACATTCATTAATAACGTAAGGCGTTTGAATTTTTCTGTAACATTTAATTTTTTTTTATTTTTTCATTTTTATAAAATTAGTGGTTTTTGTCATAAAATCCGTTTTTTGATCCTAAATAACTTAAAAGCAAATTGTTGATAATTTTAGGTAATAACCTTTTTTAGATATGTTTTTTATAAGGAATCTGAATATGCCAATAGATTTTTTGGAAAATTAACTAAAAATTTTGTAAATTTTTTTCTGAACTTTGGACGCGGTTTAAAAAAATTGAAAGCATATGAAAAAAAACTAAACCCAGGATCGTTACCGCAGAAAATTCTCTACAAAACCTTCAAAAAATCGTTTATGTTGTTTTTTTTGTTGTTCAGTGTAATACTTATTTCCTGTTTTGTGTTTAAAATTTTAGTCATAAAGAGACAAAAGTTGTAACTTTTACTAGTCATTTGCATAAATAAATTAATAAATATATATATTGCTATACAAAAGATGCCAACCGTTTATTTTTAATTCGTGAAAATTTGAATTAATATTGGCTAGATTTTTAAATGATAAGACAATACGAATGTGACTAAGGATGGCATCGAGATAAAAGTGCAACCACGTCGATGACCCCTATTGATAAAAGGATAATTTGCGTCTCTCCACCGCAAACACTATTCTAGACCCCTTTGGGGAAAGGGGGGAGCACTGCCTTTTCCACCCCCCCCCCCAAGTTTTTAATCCTCCCTTCTCCCAAAATACATAGAAATTTAATATTTGCCCCCCCCCCCAAAAAAAAGTTTTATATTCCCCCTCCCCTCCCCCCAAAATACACAGAAATTTAATATTTGCCCCCCCCCCCTCAAAAAAAACGTATTTTATTTTTGCCCTTCCACCCAAGGGCGTAGCAAGTTGTAAAGCTTGGGGTTTCAAAAAAAAAATTTTGCCAAATATTAATGGAATTTTTGTAATTTAATTTTATATTTAATTGGTATTTAGTTTGGGGGGGGGGGGGGGGGGGGGGATATGCACTGAAATTTTTTAATTTGGGTGGGGATATGGCATGCTTGGAGGGGGTTTTATCCCCAACCCCCCCCCCCCCTACGCCAATGCTTCCACCCCTAAAATTAAATTTACCCCCATATCCAAAAATTAATATTCTAAAAATATTTACTTTTTTTAAAAAGTGTTTTTATTCATATCAACACTTCTCAGCCGCTAAAGAGTTTTAACTAACACAGATTATTTCTGTTGTTATTAAATATCTAGAAAAATATGATGTTACAGAAAGCTGTATATTTGTGAAAGTAATTCATAAATCTGATGCCAAAGAATTATCTTCACTTGTCAACAATCTTTTGTTAGAATATAATCTAGAACCAAAGAAGGTGAAAAAGGGTGGTGTTTAATATACTTAAGCAAAATAGCTGGACACCATGTCCCGTATATTCACTGCTTTAACCACCGATTGCATCTTGTTGTAAAAGATTGTCTTGAAATTTTAAATGAAGGGAAAGATTATTTTGATATCTTTTCCGTCCTTCATAAACTTTTTTAACATGATGCAATCAAGGAAGTTAGTGAATGCGGTACCATACCCCGGCTGTTGCCCCATGGGTGGTGTGGTGACTACGACGCCATTGTTTTTGAAAAATATTACATAAAAATATTTAATACTCTTTTGAAAATTCAAAACAAATAAGTTTTTATATCTTTACGTCACATGGCCGAAGCGTCGGGGTTTTTTGACCATATTTATAATTATCAATTTATTTTTTTATATTTATCATTTGAAAAATTATTTTAATTATTAAAAAATTAATGATCAATGTCAATGCAAAACAATTTATGTTTCAAAAACTTTTAATTTAATACATCATTGTTTGCTATTAAATAATTAAGAAATACAAATACATTTACAGATTTATTTAAAAACTGTTAATATATATATTACTTTTTCAAACGACAATAATTTATAGATTCCCTTTATAACATAGGTCAACAAATATTTATGTTAGAAACGTGAATTTTATAAAAACATAAAAAAATGCATCCCAATAATGGCCTAACCTTATATAAGTTTTTCGTTTTTCTTAGTTTCTGAAAAATGGCCTTGTTTGACCAAATTGACAGATCTAAATATACCCTAAAAAGAAAATATTTAAAAATCTTTTTTGCATATTAAAATCCCTTGTAACTTATATTTTTAATCACAAATAATGGAAAAAATTTTTTATTAATAAATCAAGCTCTTAAATCGGCATAATTCAAAATATTTCGCGTCCAAACTTAAATACGACACGATATGTTATCGATTTTTATTATTATTTGAAGTTTAAATTTAACAGTTTAACTATTGTGAATATGCAAAATGAAAATTTATTTTATTTTTGTTTTTTAACCTTTTTTTAATATTTTAACCTTTTCAAAACAATTTCGTATTTTATCAAAACAGCCGTTGAGGCGAAATTAATTAGATGGCTTAGAGTGATCATCTAAAAATTAAATGTAAAACACTCATTACAAATTCTGTATGTATATAGTAGGCGTTTAAACTTAAGATTATTTCTTTAAAAAAAATACTGAAAAATTGGAAAAAAATATGAATAATTTAATGAACTTTAAAAATTTAAAAATAACGTTTATTATTTGGGCATTTTATCGAATTGTGTAAAAAATTTATTATATACCTAGGGCATCAATGTTTAATCAGCGATTTACTCTAATCTAAATTTTTTTTGAATTTTTGCTCGATTTTAATTACTTTTTCCTTCACATTATGATTTTAACAGCAATATTTATATCTATCAAATTGGCATTATCCATTATTTTTAATATTTGATTATGGCTACGTTTGTACCTCTTTTTTACATTTTCTAAAAAATTGTTAAGAAGGATTAAGCTGCAATATTTTTATTCATTTGCCTTATAAATTTTATCTCTAATTAACTATTTTTTAAAAAAATGTATGAAATTTTAAAGCAACATTAAACGGTTTTGTGCCATTAATTTAACAGCAAAAATGTAATATTTTTTGATTCTGTAACAATGATGCTCTCAAAATATTGTTATACATACTAGAATTTACACCGGGCCACTGGGCTTGCCCAATGTATTTTTTAACGTAAGCTAGACCCAGAGTTCAATTTTTTTTTTCCTGGCCCATCCAGCTCGGAAACCGCCGAGAAATTTTATAATAATGTATTTTGGCATATTACTTTGTTAGAAAAGTTACGTGTTTTAAGCAACCCATTTTACCCACGTGTGCAAAATTCATTTTTTTCAAAAAGATGTTTTCTTCAAAGTCTTGTTTTGAATATAATTATTTTTAGTTTGACCGCAACCCAAAGCTCAATTTGAAAAAATATTTCAACCAAACATACCACCGTTTGTTTCAAATGACCTTCTTTAAAACTTAACGCGAAAATTTTATCATATATTAAAAAATTTATTTCCGGTGTTTAAAAAAGGCAGCGTTTAATGGTCAATTTGCGCTAAGCAAAAATTGTGAAATAGAAAAAAGATTTTAAAACTATTGTTTAGCGCCGATTGCCTTGTTCAATTTTATTACATTTTACAAGGACAAATCAATTTTAACCATTTTTATTTTTACCTGTAAAAATCACTTAAATATTTAAACTTAATAAAAGAATGAGTGTAAATAAATGAATGAATATATTAAATGAGTACTTCATAATTCCTATACTCTTATTTATATAGATGGCATCTTTATAGAATTTAATTGTTTGAAATAGCAGCTTAGGGCATGGCTCATTTAATTTTCATTTACAGAAATAACTATAGAGCCTATTTAAAAGAAAATCACAAAACAAAGTTCTAACGTTTAAAATTTGTATGGCCACTTAATTAAAAAAGAATATTTTTTAAAATTTTTATTAAATTGTCTACATTAAAGGTATGAAATCATTTTTAATTAGCATACCATTCATTTTGTTCATAAATCCTCGTTTATAGGGCCCAAAAGATTTAGAAGTTATAACCACAAGTATAGATAATGGCTATGGCCACTTTAATTTTAAAAAATATTAAAAAATAAGATTTCTGATATAAAAATCCTAGTATAAAACATCAATTTGAGATATGTAAGCTATTTTATAAGTATAAATCTATTTTAAATCAATTTACCATTTTTTGGCCAAACTTGGTAAGCTAGGAAATAAAATTAAAAACTAGAATATTGTAAAAATAAATTATTTATATAAAACTAAACATAATATAATTTTTTAAAATATAATCAAATTAATATTATAATTTCAGGTAAAAATTTGTGTCATTGAGGTGCAAATATTCTATATAACCTTAATTTTAATGTGGACATACTTTAAATTAAAATTTTTCAGATGAAAAAATACAGAATCTTGATTAGTGAATTCAAAAAATTAGTCGATAGTATACAGCCATTATGTAAGATGATGAAGCTTGAGGGTCGTGCCCCATGGATGATTTGAAAAATAGAAAAAAAATTAAAGTTAAGGGTATCGGTCAGAAATTTGGTGTTGACTCATGTACCTCTTTGTACATTATACATTTTTGAAGACCTGTGTAATTTGCCGGTTTAGGGCCTGTAATATTGGTGTTTCGTAAAATTCTAAACAATAAATTTTACTTCGCGTTTTATGGGTAGCACTACTGTAATTTTAAAGGGTTAATGAGCCATCGTTTTATATGCCTTTTTTAATAATATGAGAACGAAATGAATGGCTAACCTTAACAAAATATTTAAATAATTAATAAATTAAAACAAAAAATTACAAAACAGGCCACTTTAACGTTAATCAATTGTTTAAAGTTTCCATAAGGAAAAAACGCTTTAAGCAATTAAATCCATTTTTTAAATTCAGTTTAACTAAGATTTATCGGATTTGATTGAGCATAAAATGAGGCGGTTGAGTTCAATTATATAATATGAAAAGGAAACTCTTTCTCTATATAAATATAATTATTGAACCTAAAACAAAGAATCTTAAGGTGTTAGCTACCTATATATATGGTTTTAAAATTGTATAAATATTTAAAGTACGCCATCTGCCGATTGATAATAAATAAAAATAAAGTTGTCACAAATAAAGAATAAATATTTTTCTGATTTATTAAGGTTATGGCAAATTTAAAAACTATGTGAGTTTAACACATTTAGTAAATCGAATGTAAAATTACTAACTACGCGTTTAGAGCTCATTTATCTTTTAAATAAATTATAAAATTTCAAAAATTTGGGTTATTGTTTGTATAATATTTCCTTATACCTTGTGCAATTGCCCTAAGTATAACAAGAAAATATATTTAATTTATATCAAAATTTTATATAGGGGCTAGATTTCTACATTATTCTTTTTTAAATTCTATCGCTTACCTATATAAAGGCGCGTTCTTCGTTTTTTATTGAATTTAAAAAAAAACTTTTTTAACATTTTTTAAAACATTTTTAAAAAAAAAATTATTTTAAAAGCTAATAGTTAATATTGGCGACTTTTTATTAATGCGTTCAATGTCAAAGAGCAAAAATATTCAAAAATTTTTTGAAAACGAATGAAGAAGTCTGAACGCGCCCTAAGAAAATGTTTGTATTTATCTTAGCTATAGGCTGGTTTTCCCCAGCCTCCGCATTTTATTCACTCGGTACCAAATAGATGATCATTTTTTATACTGCTTTTGACAAGGCTGGCAGGCTGGGAGAACTTTAGTGAGACTTTGAAAAATTAAATTGTCATATATATTTGTTTTACAAATTTTACTTTAAAACTTTTAAAATGCAAATAGGACAACGCAACACTTGTTCTTATAGCTCAACCCATATGTAGTAATTTTTTATTAAAATCAGCTTAAAAATTTGAGGACGTCATCGTCTTTTAATAATATATTAGCGTAGCCCTCCAATAATACTTATTTCCTGTTTTGTGTTTAAAATTTTAGTCAAAAAGGGACAAAAATTGTTAATTTTAGTCAATTGCATAAATGAATTAATAAACATGCATTGTAAATTGCTTGCAAAAGATACCAACCACGTATTTTAAATTAGTTCAATAAAATTGCATTCATATTGGCTAGATTTTTTAATAATAAGACAACCCGAATGTGACCAAAGAATAAGGGCATCGAGATTACAGTGCAGCTATGTCCATGACCTTTATTGACAAAAGGATAATTTGCGTCTTTCCACCGATACCATAATATTTATAAAAATGACCACATTCTTCGGAATATTACAGCATGTATGATTTTCAGCACTGGCAAAAGTCGGGCTAGATATGAGAAAACCCTTTGCCTTACATTTTTTGACAGAAAGGCCGACCTCAGAACATCCTTTTTAGCCCTGTAGGCAGTTTACATAACTCAGACCAAGATGCTAAAGATGCTTATATAATTTTAGCCATATCATATACAAACATCGTGCAACGGATTTAAAAAGATGACATAAAGTTTGTATTGCTTTTAGGCATTTCCCTCTTTGCAAATTTAAAATTCGTCTTCATATATATGATATATGAGTCATCTAAAAATGTGGCCTCATAATTAAATTATGACATTTTTTAGTCTAAAAATCAGAGATGTTTGAGACGCAATGATTCTCCTACATTTTAAATAGTCCTTTTTTTAATATATTATCATGATAAATAATTTAAGTCGTCGGCATTATTAAAGGACAGCTTTCTCACAAAGAAATATCTTAGCAGTTTTGGCAGGGAGATTCACGAAAATATATATTTTAATAAAGATTGTATATGACGCCGACACGGCATACGTATAAAAATCGATTTAAATTTTTAAATCCTGTTTTTTCGGTCTATTAGAAAAATTATTTGACTTGTAAAACAAACCTCCAAATTAAATAAATTATTAATATACACAAAGAAAAAGACACATAAGTGTGCTTGGCAGGACTGGGAAAAAAACAAATGGGCTTTTTTTAACAAGTTTTTGAGTTTTTTTCCACAAATGCATGTGGGCATGGCAAAAGAAAAGTTTCTTTTCTGCTTAAAGAAATGATGCATGTTAAAAAATAGCCCCTTTTCTTCAAAAAAAACTCCTAGGAGTTTTAAGGAAAATAAACCCACCCAATTTTTATTATAAAAAAAATCAAAATTTTTTAAATTTATTATAAAGAAAACAAAATGGGTTTTTTGGGGCTCTAAAGAGCTACTTTTTGGGGTTTTTTTTTGCCCCTTTTCTTAGTAAGGGTTTTTTAAATTTTTATTTTGGCCCTTTATTCGTAGCTCCCTTTCTTTTAGTTTTGATTTTGGCTCGTTGTTTTCCCAGCGCTGGTGCTTGGAACGTAGTCCATACCTTAAACTTACCACAGACGGCAAACCCATAACAGGACTTTGCCACTTTGGATTTAATTGCGACTTGAGTTAAGAACTTGCCGGGCCTGAGAGGTCTAGCTGTGGTTCCTACAAAAATCAATCTGAAATGGTAGCACAAGCAATTTGAGGAGCCTGTAAACTTAAGTAGAGAAAATTACAAGAATTTACACCAAAATATAGGTAAATTTCTTCATTTTGGAAGCTTTCAGTTTGCTTAGTGGTGCCAATATTCCACATACCGAGCCTGACATATAGGCAATTTACAAATCAAATTACTAAGACTCAGCGCTAATGTGCAAGTACAAGACATAAAGGTTCGTAGCATCTCTAGGTATATAAATAAACTTTTTGATTGCGAAAATTGAAAAAAAAATTGAGCTGTTTAATTTTAATGTGAATTTTTTCACTCGGAATCATTATTTTTATGACATTATCGTCATTCGGTGCATTTCCTCATACCAATCACCCATAAACACTGAAAAACAAAATTTCATCATTATTTAGAAGATTTGTGTAAATTTTTGTTTATGGCCAAATTTATGAAATTAAAATTTTTTACAATACAAATGACAGACTCGTGGCCGTTGACAAACACTGGGACTTAATAAACTCTGGGGTCCGAAGGGGAAAGTTATTAAAATATTCCATTGAGGTAATCCGGGGGCCAGAGAAGGGGATTATAATTAATAGGGCGAGGTGCATTAGGATTAAGAATAAATATTTGTAGACCTTTATATTTATTTCAAACATTCAATTATTTCTTTTATATTTATTTAAAATCATTTATTAATTTCATTGCATCAAAATATCGAATTCTTCATTTTTTTCCCCTAAACTCCGCCAACGCAAAACAAAATCTTTTTTTTACCACAAAAAAACTACAAAAAACTAAATTCAAATAATCATATTTTCTTTTATCCCCTTAGGCTTCTCGTGTGCCTTGGCACGCGCACGACACCTGGTTTTATAATTAAAAACAAATTTTTTATTTTTGGGTTTTTTTTTTTTACCTTTTTTATTAAGGGGTAAAAGGTATTTTTTTTTTTTGTTAAATATTTTTTTTTTTTTTTTTGACCCCCCCCCCCCCCCTTATTCTTTATTTAAAGCTGCCCCCTTTTTATTTAACTATATCCGTTTTATTATCAAAACATTAGCAATTACATGATTGTTACAAATTAGTTGATTAATATATCATTTATATTTTCAAATGTTTAAAAAAATTGAAAAAGTTCCTTATTTGAGATATTTGTTTTGGAGCTTTTTATTATAGTCTATTAGAATACCCTATTTACTTTTTAATTTTTAATAATTATATGCCTGTCCGTTGAATATTGACTGGAACTAATTCAAATATAAAGAAAAAGGAGTTCTAGAAACTCTTAAACTAAAAATAGAAAGATTATAATGTCTATTGGGATAAGTTACGCTCCAGTTATTAATAATAATAATTTTACTAATAATGATCATGTTGCTCGCGAAATAATCCAAAATATTGAAGAATGTTGCCCTATTATTCATCAAGCTTGTCAGGCATTGCATTATATCACTAACCCTGACGTTGGAAGTAAAATAGATCAATTATAGTTTTATGAATCCCGGGACTGGTGTCCTAAAGTTATATATTTTTTTTAAAATTTGACTCAAATTTATTTCGCCCCCGGTCCGACCTAAAAACAATAAATATTGAAGGTTAAATCCGTCCGGTTTGTCGCCAGATCAAGGTGCGTTCAAAGGACATAAAAAATTTAAATTACGGACTTTCCGGGTTTCGATACAAAAAATTGTGGTTAAGGAGTTTCCTTCAAAGATTTTTTTTTAGGGAACGGCTTGCTCATCAGCAGCACTTTGCCTTGGAAGGGGGCCGAAAAGGCATTGTTTCTAAACTAAATTTTTTAATAAACGGGTGATTTATGTTTTAGTTTTTGGTCTAAAATATTGCTCTTTTTGGGGTTGAATTCAATAAACCTACTACCACCGGCCGCCCTCCTTCCTCCTTGGACACAATACATCTTATATATGCGATATCGGTTGCCCAACCTCCTTCAAAAACAAACCCATTTATAAATAAATCACAATTTTGGTGAGTTTTTTCAAACCAAAAAAACATTTATTTTTGAGTGAAAGAAGTATGAGAATCAAATCTAAATAATAATTAAAATTATTTATATTGATTTAAATAAAGATTTTATTATTTATTTAAATAAAAAAAAAGAGATAGATTTAAACTAAAATTAAATAAAATAAAAAATTAATTAAGTTTTATAGAGGATTTAACTCAGATTGGGGGAGGGGGGGGGCCGGCAAAGCGGGGGAAAAGAAGGGAGGGGGATTTTACTGTTTATCTAAAAGAGTCTGAACGTATTGAAAAGTTTGAACATCGATTAATTTAAAACAGTTAAGTGTCTTAGAAGAAAAATCAATGTATTTTTATAAAAGTAGAAATCAATTTATTCAATTTAATCTTTAATTTATTTTAAAAAATTTGTTTTAATTTTAAAATTAGTTATACTTGATAATTATTTTTTTAAATTTTTTTAATGACTATATCGACGGTCGATAATGAATGTTTTTGTTTTCTGTTTTTTTTTTAAGGGAGGAGTAGTATTTACCGATCCTGGCAAACAAATGAACGAGTTATTTACCAAGATTCAAAGGGCCCGACCCGAATTAAACAATGATGAAGCTCGAAAATTGGCTTTGGAATATAATCAGCGGATACAAGAAAACCCAGGTTTGTAGTAGAGACCGGGCCGGGGGTGTTCTAATCAGCCTAATTTTGGGCCCGGCCCGAAGTTCGGTTATTTATTTTGGGTTCGGCCATGCCCGCAGTTACAATTACGGCCCTAAATTATATATTACTACCTATATTTAGGTTTTAAAGGGGTCAGGTGGGAAAAAAGCCCCAAAACAAAGGGGGGAAAAAAAAAAAAAAAAAAGGGGGTTTTGAATTAATCATTAAATATAATGTTTAGAGGTAATATCTTAGTCTAAAGAAAAATTTATTATTTTCAATTCTTGTTATTCAAAATTTAGAATGTGTATAATAAAGATAAAAAATCGGCCTAGCGTATTTTTTTTTTATTAAGCCGGCGGGCCAGGTGGGCTTTCGGGTTTCGACTGAAATCTCGATTAAAGGCAAATTATTTATTAAACATTTGCAAACCCCTTTTTTATTTGAAATTTTCCTTAATATAGGAGGCCTACTCTCTAAATATTAATATTACAGCTTTGTTAATTTTTGAATACGAAAATATAAATATGCTTTCATAAACAAACCTTTCATTTTATAAAAATTTTTTCATTTTCATTTCTCCAAAAAAATGTGTAATCACATAAATCATGGTTATATAGAGGCATTATGCATATATTGCCTCGGCGCCATTGATAGGAATGTTAAAAACGCTAATTGAGAGATACGATATCACATCGTTTAATACGAAAAAAAACCATATACAAGAAACGCCTTAAAGATTGTTTTTTTAAGCAAATAAAATAATACGCACAATTATATGATCAGACAAAAAGGCTAATCTACGGTCGGCAAATATTTCGAATAATTTATAAAATCAAAACTACTATCTTAGAGATTTTTGAATCCGTGTAATTCTGGTCAAACTTTGTAAGCTGGCTATAAATATTAAAAAGTTATAAAAAAAATGCTAAATAAAAAAATTTTATTTAAAAACTAAATATCAAAAATCATCTGTGTATATTCAAATAGCTTTGCAAAATTAATTTTACAATTATATTTTTATTTTATCTCGGTAAATCGCCTATTATAACGATTAGGGTACAAAATTTTTTATACGCCTATTCAAAAGATAGGTTCAAAATCATCAATTTTGTAGCAAAAATAACAATAAGGCGATAACAAGATCGTATAAATCGGCCCGGCCATAATTTATTATTGCTAATTTAGGGCCTCGCCCATTCGACCAGTTTTTGCCTCGGCCTAGCCCAACTTGTGAGCCTGGAGAGAAGGGGGGCTTTCAAGGCCTTGATTTTGATCTCTCTGTGCGATACTTTATATCAACACACTGGCTTACGACCTTATTTAATTAAATTTCTCAGGTATGGCCAAGGTGATTGACGATATGTTAGCCAACTTAGCGAATAACCCTAAACAATCACCTAGTTTCAACAAATTTGGATCGGTCCGTGGTATTGGTTCTCTGAACCGTTTGGGCGGTCCTGATTTTATGCCATTCGGGCGTAGTTTGAATACAGGGAATAATAATGGAATGCCGCTTCCCGTTTCACCTAATAACATAAGAGTATCTTTATTTTTTATTTGGGGAGGCTGAAGAATCATTTTTAAATTGTGTTGATCTCTTTTCACTCATTGCCTCGCAAATAGAACAAGAGTAAGGCAAAAGTCCGGAGGAAGAAGTCCATAATCTTCGATTTTTTAAAATTTGCTAGTTGATACATGTAATTATTACATAATTAGCTGCTCTTTAACTTAACAACTTTCATTAAACAAAATGCGTTTGGACTACAATTAAACAAATTCCAACATTTTTAAAAAGCTAATGTTAATTAGCAAATTCCAAAAAATATACTCCAGAGTTTATAAACTCTTTTTCGGTTCCGGAGTTTTGACGTGCAGACAGCATTGAATTTATTTTTTGCATTCGGAACACCTTAAACGCTTTTAAGTTTGTTTTGTGTCCCGCCAAGGTTAGTAGCTGAATAAAACCCTAACAAACTAATTCCAAAGCCATCCGTTTTTTTGAGAACCTAGTCTTATCACAGGCGTATTTTTAAATCTTATTTAACCCAAAGGCACCATCCATTGAAATTAAAAGAGGCAAGGCTTTGACGACGAGTTAGACGTCTTGGAAAAAAGGTTTGGAAGAAACTTCAATACTATTTCTTACGACCCACAATTTAATTTCTCAGGCATTTTTATAGGGAAGGGTCCTAAAAAAGACCATAAGGTTTTAGGTAATAATTGTAAAGCTCAAACACGGTGAATTACAACGAATCTATAAAATGACACAAATATATGTAATATTATGTGAAAATTAAAAACAAAACTTTAATATAAGGATTTTATCAGAACAATCAAATTTTTTTTATTTAGTAAAAGGGCGGGCCCCCATTCCATGTTATGGATGGCTCTGCTTAAGTTAAGACTCATTTGTGTCGAGCTATATTATTTTTATTTTTTTTTTGCAATTTTATTAAGAAAAAACAAAATGCATTAGCCTATATTTATATAAAATTCTATTCTAAACATACCCTAAGAAAACGTTTTTGTAAATTTTTTTTAAGGATTATTTTAGTTGTTACTGCCCGGACCCTAATTTTTTCAATTATTGAAAATTTAATTTAAAATTCGTGAATTTAATAATTTTATCAGGTCAAAATTTATAAGCATTCACTTGAGGTCAAAAATATTCCCGTCAATTTAAAAATGTTAAGTTTGTGAATAAACACAAAATTATATGTTTTTTTTTATACTCATAAAAAGCGTGCATTGAATTATGCAATCGAGTTGAAGGCGGGTAGACTACCCATGATGACACGTCAAACTATGCTCGCTCTAATCTATGACATTTACGAAAAGCTCTGTACTGATCCATCTTTTACCGTTCAAGATAACAACGCCCTAGGTGGACAGATGACACCTCGTGGATTATTAGATCAAATGGTTTAATCTTTATAAATAAACTATTCTTTTTCTTATGCTTTTATAACACAGGTCAACAAATTTTTGAGAGTTATGAGTTAACTACGGAGATCAAACCTGCCATCTTAGGGATTTTAAAATCCGTTTACCGTGTTTTTAATTAAACTTAGTTAGTCAGCTATAAACATTTGATATTTTAAAAAAATTCCAAAAAACAACATAAAAGATTCAAATCAAAAACAAAAATAAATTAAAAATTTTTTTTTAATTATTTACAAGCTAAACTGTTTAATATAAATTTTAAATAAAATTTTTATTAAAAACCGATAATATAGGTATTTAAGTGGACGCGAAATATTTTGTATTATCTAAATGCTGATGTAAGAGCTGGATATACTAAAAAAAAATTTTCTCATTGATATGATAAATATAAGTTAAAAAGGATTTGTGCATGAAAAAAAGATTTTTAATTTTTTTCTAATTAGGGTATTCTCAGTCAATTTGGTCATAAAGGCCATTTTTTCGATAGGAGGATGTAAGGAGCCGAATTAGGAAGAAACTAAATAAAACGAAATATATATATGAGATAAGGCCATCATATAAATAAATTCTTTTATGCTATCATAAAATCACGGTTGTGCCATTGATATTTGTTGACCTGTGTGATATTAATATTAAATTCATTAAATGGGTAATTGAACTGGACCTCATGAGTTATATTTCAAATTTGTAGCAGAGTGTTTTAACATGGCAGTCTTCCATAAGAAAAGTCTGGATTTCGAGACCGAATTAAGGTTGTTTTTTTTTATTAAATTTGAATAAACATTTGCATCATAAGGCTCGCGGGCTGTGATTTTGCCTGACCCACTCAATTTTTCAATTTGGGCCCGGCTTGAAACTTAGTTTTTTATTTTAGGCTCGGAACGAACCGACCCGGCCCAAATTTACATACGGATTTAAAATTTTATATTACAAAATTTAAAATTTTTACCTTTAAATGATCAATAAAATAGAGTCTAGAATTGATTTCCTACATTGTGTCCGTGTGCTTATAAATTTACTATTAGCTCATGTTTATAATATTTAAAAAAATTAAGGCAAAACGTGATTAAAAAAGTCTGCTAGGCTCCCCCGTAATTTTTTTCCAAAAGCCCAGCCCATCTGGTCTGTTCTGAATTTCGGCCCAGCCCGGCTTGTTTTTTGGGCAGGCTTTCGGGAACTTTGAGCTTAATGCGTGCTGCTTTGTGATTGTTGAATGGCGCCTATATAGACAATAACCACCATTGATAAAGCATAAACCCTAGAAATCTAAGTCGTTAGCATGCAAGCAAGTTTCCTAAAACAAATGAATAAATTTGGGGTTCCTATGTCTTTTTTCAATTTAATCGTGTCCTATTTAAACTTAGCTCTCACTAAAATATCGGCTCATTTTGCCCAGTGGCAAGCATTGCACGCAAAAGGTTTGGGTTCGAATCCAGGCATAGGCAATTTCTTTCCTAGGAATATGGAACACGTGTACTACCACTTTAAATTTGCTGTGGTCTGCTTAGGGCTTTATGTGCCTAAATTGCATTGGCTAACCCAACAACCATTTTGATTATGCTCGGGTTTAAAAAGTTAAAGTTCTAAATAGGTATGGCACCCGTATATGAGGAAAGGGAAATGTAAAAAAATTTAAATCCAATTTCATACGACACAATTTCCATCTCGGCTTAATGTCAAAGCAGACCTTTCAACGGCTGTAAAAATGACTTGTTTAGGTAGAATTCGTATTTTAAAAATGAATAAATTTTTGGCTGGGCTTTGAACATCAGACTTCTGCATGGTCCTACTATATTCATTTCTGAACATAACCCGGTTAATTTTCTTATTTGATTAAAGTGGGAAAAGGTCATGCATGATACAGTTTTTCTTTTATTGTTTTGTCCATAAAGCTAACCATGTCGACAATTATTGGGCAGGTGTATTAAATAACACAATAAACAATCTAGATTATTCATTTGTTAAGTTCGACTTCAAAATTTTTATATCAATAGCTTCAATTGCAATTTATCAATAATTCTCTAAGGAGTGTCATGAATTGTAATAACCTACCAGCTGTAATTTAATTCGAATAATTCTTTAATTATATAGGATGGCAGATTTTCGACCAAGTTTTCAATACCAGCTGCGACAACGTTTTTTCCTAAGATTTCGCTTACGACCGAAGAGGCGTACAGGGACTATTTGCGTATGAATTCTCCCACTACAGGTTAGATTTATATCTTGTATTTTTAATAATCTTATATAAAAAAGGAAGAATTAAAAAAAATATAGTTTAGCTTTAACAAAATAATGGTCCGATACATCGTCACTTTCCTTATATACGTTATTATATTCAATCATTATTTGAATGAATCTAGCTCATATGTTTCGGTTTAATAAAATAAATTCTCATGGGGAATGTCTTTCTTGAAAAACATATGCGATAAATACAATTATAAAAATTTGGCAAAATTTTGGTTTTGCTTGAATTTATGTTTATGTTATATTTGCTTGGGGCGCGTTCAGACTCGTTTCTTTTTTTTTGAAAAATTTTAAAAATTCCAAAAATTTTGAATTTTTTAAAATTTTATTTTTTTTTTCAAAATTTGTTAACTATTTAAATGCTAATAACAAAAATTGGCGACTTTTTGTAAAAAAGCGTTTACTGTCAAAAGGTGAAAATTTTAAAATTTTAAAAAAATTTTAGAATTTTTCAAAAAAAATGACATGAGTCTGAACGCGCCCTTACATAAATATTGTTATTTGTAGGAAAGTCTCTCATTCCGTTCGAAGATGGACCACCAAATATGGATGTTCTTTCCAAAGTTTTTTGCACAATATTTATTAAAAATGGAAGGAAATTTAAAAATTAAAAAAAAAGGTGAAAAAAAATAAATTATATATATATGTAAGTGAATTAAACGACTTTATTTTAGCTAAAAATAATTTGTTAAATACGTTAAAATGCGTTGTAATTTACTAAAAATTTATTTAAAATTAAATTTTTAAAACCAATATAAAAATGTACTTAGATGCCTATTTTTCCACATCTATAATAATTAGTTAATTTAACAGTATTTTTTTATAAAATGACAGAATAAACGGAATATATATCAATAACCCTTATTAAAATATAACGGTAAATAACGTTTCGTTGCACTTTGTTAAGAACTTAAAAAATTTTAGTGCTCGTTTAGTCATTCATATTTTGAATTTTTTTAAAATTCTAAAATTTTTCTGAAAAAAAGATATTGCTTTAATGTTGACAAATTTTTTAAGGGTTAATATTTTTCTAAAAGTCTTGTTAAAATGATCAGCTATGTTCACAAGTATTAAAATAAAAACTTATCAAGATTTTTAAATACACTTTGAGCAACTGCTCTAAGTGTCAGAAAATAGTGCAAAAACAATGGATTATAATTTTCGATGTAAAAAAAACCCATTTTAAATATTTCAAATTTTCTGAATTTTTGAAATTTTATTGAAAAAAACGAATGAAAATTTCATTATATAACCCCAAAAGACGATTCGACTTATGACGCGCCTGAAACAGCATTACCCACAATGGAAACGTGATCAGGTCGTGGCCAAGCTCCAAGAAATTTATTACAGTTTAATAGCTGGCACGAAAACGTTCGAGCAGTGGAGTGTGGAAATCCCGCCACCGGTGGTCAGGGTGCCCTCAGGAGGAACTTATAATCCAAATGCGACTGCGGCATTGGCCCCAATGTCTCTATAGTAAGGCACTCTGCTTTAACAAATAGGGATCGGCTCAGATAGCTGACCCTGTCTTACACTCACGAGGTTGCGAGTTTGATCCGTGCACAGGAAGCTTTTTTCTCTCAGTTGAAATAGTAAACATGTGCAACCACTTTAAAGCTGCTAAGTGGCCTGTTTCGGCAGTAGGCCCTAAACGATATGCCTAAAGTGTTAAGCCTAGGATAAAAACCTAGGTACCGGCGTGCGAGTAAATCTTACTATTTTACCCGTCGGCAATATTCCTTTGCTCGGGGTAAAAGTCAAAGCCCTGTTCGAGTATGGCGTCCCTAAATTGGGAAAGGTATGGGGGAACCTTATACCTATAGCTTTTTAAGGGCGCGTCTAAGATTGAAATATTTTTCATTTTTAACAATTTATTGTTAGGTGTGTGCCGTCCATTTATAGTTAAATTTTTTTAATAATGTTATTTATTCCGGAAAAAGTAGTAGAAATGAATGAATTCGCATCATGTGGTATGTGCATGTCTTGTTCCTAAACATAAGTGTCTAGTTGAAATTGATCATTTTTTGTAAAAATGGGGTTTATTTTTTGTTAAAATTCATAAAATTTTTTTGAATTATGTATTAGCTATGAACGCGCCTTAAACGCAAAGTTATTAATCTCAAAATACAATTGTAAAATTTTTCTTAAATATAGCATTTTATAAGAGGCACCCTTTTTAAGTTTTTGCTTTATTTAGGCATTAAGTATCTTACAAGGTCCATTTCCTTTATCTTTATCATAGAAACATTTACATATAAGTTGGGCTTCTGATGTCAATTACTCAGATGTTTTTGTTTCAATATATTTTGTGCAATTAATTAACTTTTTGATATCAATAAAAGTCAAGCTGATATGAATCTCAAGCTTGATGCCCAACGAAACTCCTTCATCGAAAACAACATGCTCGATGTAACAATGCAAATAATGGACGCCGTTAACGTTATCCGTGACTGTAAGAACAAATTTAACGACGTGACAGATGGTATATTTTGATTTTGTTTTTTCCTACTATCAAATATAATTGCCTGGAAATGAATATAATGTTGCGAGCCCATTTCTTTATACGTTTTGTTTAAAGCAATCACAAAAATAGAGCTGGGAAAAACCCATTTTTCGACTAAACTCAAATTTTTGTTTTTTAAAAATTTTATGATAGATTAAAAAAATTAATTAATAATAAATACAGAATATAAGAAAGAATTTTAAATTTTATAAATATTTTCTTGATTAAAGCTAAAACCGTTTATTTTTTCTAAATTTTGAAAATAAAAAAATAAGTTTGACCCAAAAACGAGCATTTTCCCAGCTCTGCACAAAAATGCGTTTTTTAGGTAACGCCGCCAGAACGTTAATTTTTAATATACCAAAAAAAAGCAATAAATCACGTGTATTTAAACAAAACTTAGTAAAAACTGTAATAAGACACAAGGTCTAACATAGTTAGCGTAAACAAACCATTGGGACGTTCTCCCAAACCGTTTTCTCCACTAAGGACGGCTTACTCCTCAAAGCTTTGCCCCTTTAAGCCGTGTGGCCCCGTAAAACGAGATTTTACACAATCTTGTTGGCCTAGACTCTTTAAAGGATAGTTCTCGGTTTAAAAATTTGCTGGTGGTCAAGTTTTAATTGCTAAAAGGCTCAATTCCGTCATTCAATAGTACATTAATTACATGCGAATTATAAATGTATCATTTTCCTCAAAAAGCACGTGCAAAGTGAGTTTTTATTTTGTAAAATTTTAAAAATTATATTTTTTAAAAATATTTCTTTTCAGATAAGGCTTATGTGTATAACTTAATTTGGCAACTTTTTAATAATTTACATTTTTTAAAATTTTGAAAATTTAACGAAAATAAAAACTCCCTATGCACGTGCCCTTATTAAAAATTAGTGTTATTGATGCAAATGATATAATTTCCATTTATTTCAAGAAATGAAGTTGATACAAACGGTCGTGGAAAATATACCGACCCCCGAGTTACAGAGATTGCAAAGAGAAACGGATAAAGCTAGGATTAAGGTAATGCTCTTTGCATTTTGATCTTTCAAACTAATCCTCGTTCATTAACTTATCGAAAATTACCGTAACCCGCATCCATACTTTGGGAAACATATGCAATAAAAAAATTTGTCTTAACGTTTTTTTGTGTTTTTTATTGTAAAATATTATTATACTGAAAATGCTACAATTTGGTACATATTTTTGAATAATTAATTTTGTAAAATTTTTGACCTAAAACGGGTTTACACGACGCCCTAGATTTAAATTTTTGATTGCGTTAAAATTAATATAAATCATGTGCTGTTTAAGCTTGTTATTTCTCAAACGAATAAAATTTGCAAGCCAATTAGGTGTGATTTTTTTTGAATTGTTAGGTGGAGGAAAGTAAACTTAAGGCAGCGATCAAGGAACGGGACTCAAAACTAGCTATTGGAAAAAAGGGTAAAAAATTATTTTATTTAATACTAATATCCAGGTATGAGCTAGTTGGGCGCTTTCAGAGTCCATTAATTTTTAAATTTTTAAATAAATTGTTGAAATATTTTTAGCATAATTTTTGAATATAAGTCAAGTTGAAATAATTATTAACTATGTTTAATAAAATATATATAATATTGTCAACAGGCTTGGGAGCCAGCCCATAAAGGTGATTATTTAGGGGTAAAAAATGAGCCCTTTTTGCTTGGTAATAAGAAGTTTTTTAATCTGAAAGTATTTTTAAGCTCTTTAATAATAGTAATGAATCCCCTTCCAACTTCAGAATAAAGAAGAAAAAACTAAAAACTTTTTGATGGCTTTTTTTCTTGTTTTTTTGGGGGCTTTTTTGTTAATGTTTAAATTTTTTAATATGAGCTTTTTTCTCCTTTTTTTGGCCCGAGCAGGAAAAGCCCCTACCATTGGCCCACACTTATTTCAGCATTGATTCTCATAGCAGCCCCGGGATTAATAAAATGATGAAAGTAAAATAGTTTTTAATACAGGTCAAAAGAATTAATAAGTGTAAAAGAAAATTATGGAACTGCGGGATATTGTCCAGGTCTATCAAATTTTCCGTTTTCCGAAGTTTTCAGAATTCGGCTATCTTATTTATATATCAAAAATATGGCCAAATTTGACCAATTACATAGTGTGCGACCAACCTCGGTTGTACCCTCAAAAGATTAAAAGAATATTTTTTATCAAACTTATTATTTATCTCAATTAATAAGGAAAACGACCTCATTAAAAAACTGTTTGGCGTTCTTTAGCAGGCACGCCTAAAATTTTTTTAAAATTTGGACATCGATGAGAGCATTTCTCTTTTAATTAAAAAACAACCTATGAGATATAACTTATATAAGTAAATTTTTTTGTAGCGCATTTTTCAAAAATTTTATGGTACTTAAATTTTTTTTTCTCGATTACCTGTTTTGTAAGAAAATATAGGCTACTTTGCTCATTAACATATAGATTGGCTTATTCTTAAGATAAAAATGTTATTAAAATATGTTAGTCTTCCCAAAATTTTCCATATTGATAACCTCACATTTTCAAGAGCCTTTTATGTTAAATAAAATACACAGTTTGAAGATAAGACGCAGATAAATAATTTTTTAGCCCGAAAGAATAAAATAGCCCAATCAATGTAGTGCAACTATAGAGGGTTGAAAAGCAGCCCCAAGAGAACATTTTTTGAGCTACTCATTAACTTTAGGCCTTTGACCGATTTCCTCATATTAAAAGTAAATTACAATTTTGACTAATCTTTTACTAATCTAGAAGATCTAAATTTCTGGAAAAAAAAATTATAGTTATGAAATAAGAATTTTTTTTAAAGTTTAGAACCATAAACAATTTGGAGGCATTGGGTGAAAACCTAAATATTAATTGCAGGAAAATTTTTTAACACAGGGTGTAATTTTGTCTATAATGTTTTTTTTATTTAATGTTATTAATCAAATCTAATGGTAGAAAAAGTTACATCGTTTTTATATATATATATATATATATGTTTGGCAATAGCCTCAAAAACGGCTGCCATTAAGACCGGAAATAAGAAACGGAAAGACGATAGTTACCGCGAGGAAGTGACGTCCTCTTCATCAGCTGTCGACGTGAGTGAAGGCTACGATGATTACTCGTCTTCTTACGAAACGAGTGAAGAAAAATCGGATGTGAAAAAGTCGAAATCCAAAGATAAGCTTAAAGTACCAAGCGCCTCTAAAAAATGTGATTCCATAAAATATTTCTATAGAATGATGAACTTAAATTTTTGTATTAGTTTGCAATTAGGAAAGAGCTAAGATATTTTTCGTGTTTTAATAGAATGTGCACTATTATTATCAACCATAATATTGTAAGAATTGCTGAATCTTTAAATTATTTAACTTCATTTTTTAAAAGTAAAATATATGAATTTCTAATATATTATACTAATCACATAATTAATCATTGAATTAACAAAAAAAACATTTTTTCACCGATAAAAATTATCATAAATAAAATTATTTGCAAAATTTTAGCCAGCAAAAAGCAAAAATCCAAAGATGCTAAGAAGGTGGGCTCAGACACATCGAAAAAACAAAAAAGTCAAAAAGACGGTATACATTTTTTGAATTTTCTGCAATGTTTCCACAGGTCCTTACTAATAACATAAATTTTTATGATATTAAAAAATTTTAAAAATACTTTTAATATTTAAAGAGTCTTAATTCACTAAGGTACATAACTATTACATTTATAATTTGCAGCTTTATTTTGCTAACCTAGATTATTAGCTCAGATAATTACCATTTTTGTTAATGTCTATTTTTTTTTTAATTTAAAATCAAATATATTAGTTGTGTATATAAAATTTGTCGTGAATTACTCACGAAAAAAGGAAAGTTAATTTAGAAAATAATATTAAGGAAAAAGAAAATATTGATTTTTCTAGTTTTTCAAATTCTTATGTAAAAAGTTAGTTTTTTAGAAAAGAAAGAGTAATATATTTTAACCATAAAATAGTAAAGTTAGTGGCGCCGTAATCGGCGCCACACAAATACAAATTATGAATTGATATATAAATGTTTTATAATATGTTTTATAATAATGAAAGTTAAATGTTTTGTAATAAATAAAATTTATCATGTAGTACGATAAAATTATCTTTTTTTTCTTATGCCAAGTTGATATACCATTTGATTAATTTATATTTATCAATTGTTTTATACAAAAAATTAGAATCCATAAAATCTTGTTTTGAAAAACAAATATTTTTAAAATTTTACCTATTTTGTCGAATAATTGAGTTAGATGAATAAAAAGTTTATTAATTGTAAATATCCTTGGTTAAGAAAGGGAGATTGGTCAAATATAAGGACTTTGAATGTATTATTTCCCTATATGGTTTTCATGGAAGATCACAACTTTTTATGCGAAAAAGCAAAACTTCATATTAAAGGAGCCTTAGTGTTATTTTGTTTAGCAAAAAAGGACAAAGGAAAGGACAAAAAATACGGGCAGGACGATAAAAAGGGAGGTGACGGCAAAAAAGCTGTAGATGATGCCAATAAAGACAAGAAGATTGAAGAAGCGAAAAAAGATGACAAAAAAATAATTTCACCGCCAACTACCTCACCCCTTAGCACGTCAAAAGAGGGCCCAAAACCGCCGGCGGGAGGTTCTAGCCCACCACAAGCACCGTTAAAACCGGCGGGGCCCAGTCCATCACCGGTATCACCGACAAGTCAACCAACTCCATCGCCACAGCCGAATGTCACGGGTGTTGTAGCAAGCCCGACGCAACCGCCTGCTCCCCCGAGATTACCACCCCCCTTACCTATGACTAGGCCTGCGGGCCCACCTCCTATGGTCCCACCCAGGGCACCAGGTTCGCCTTCACCACAGCAATCTCCTTTGGCTACAGGCCAGCCCTTTAGACCTGGTGGGCCACCTCCTTTAGGGCCACCTGCTAGGCAACCTCAACCAGGTATGAGACCGGGCCCGCCAGGCGCAATTCCAAGGGCGCCGTCACAGCCCTTTATTGATACGGCACGTTTTGGACCACCTGCACGAGGCCCGCCACCCGTTCCTCCACCCCCACAGGCAGGAATACGACCAAGTGAGTGAAATATTAACTTTTATTCATCATCAAATTTAATTTTGTTGCTCTTAATCTAATAAAGTCTTATGTTTCTTAATTTTTGGAGAGTATTGCTGAATGTGACCGTAATTGATTGATTTTAGCGTGAGTTATAATTAGCCGGAACACCCCATCACTAAATATAAATGTTTATAGTTTGCATAAATTTTATATCATTTTTATAAATTATTATTGTGCTCTATATCTCTTTTAAAAGTGGCTTGTTTTTTTGTGGGGGGAGGGGGGGGGGGATATGTAAAAAATGTATCAAGCTTCAATGTTTCTGTAATCTTTTATATGCACTATCTGTTAACTTCTATATTTCTAGTGGATCCAAGAATGAGGCCTCCTATGCCACCACCACCCGCGGGTGCTGTACGACCACCATTTCCGGCCCAGATTCCTGGCGGGCCGCCAAGGATGCCACCTTCAATGCCTGGCGGGCCGCCAATGCCGCCATCGATGCCTGGCACGCCGGGGCCAGGTTCACCGCCCTTCAGACCAGGCGGGCCACCTCCGCCGCCACTAGTTCGCGGAGCCCCACCCCCTAGGGGACTAGTTTCACCCCCTCAACAACCGCCCAGACCTCCAATGGGTGGGGGCGGTCCTACATTCCCACCCCCCAGATCAGCCCCAACCTCACCCCCAAGACATGGGCCAGCAAATAGCCCTCCAAGACCCATCTAGTTGATTACGTTATATTTAAATTATATTTATCTCTCGTTTGTAATTATGATTTCATGTGCATTATTTGACATAATATTATTATTTTGCAGTATTATATGATTTTTTTTATAAAATGTTTTTCCCTATTTAAGGAATGCAAGATTAAATTTTTGTTTTTGCTGTCATAAGTACATATGTGATTATCCTAATGTTGTAATTGGATTCTTTTTTGAAATAAATGGATTATGAAATGTAATAATAATTATTTCGTGATTGCGACGGTTCAATATTGTTATTTTGCAACTTTTTTTCAATTCCAATTCTTTTATCTAGAATAAAAAACACGACGCCAAGAAGTTAAATTTCACTAGCCGCAGCCTTAGATTCAATATTTGCTACTTTTATTTAATAGATATATACATAGGCAGGTAAGATGTTTGAACAATGGCAAAATATGTAATTTAAGACAGGTATGATTTAATGTATATTGAATGCTTCAACACTTAGAAAATTTGGAACATATTTAATGATAATATTTTTTTTTAAACATTTTCAATGTAAATTAAATAAATAATATTAACCGTCGAATTAATAAAATTGTCAAAAAATTGGAAGTTATTTTGATGTTCAAAACCCCTTGGCCAATTAAAAATAATTTAACATGATATAGACTTAACCTAAGATTTACATTTAAAATTATTGAATTATTTTTCAAATGTATTTGTTTAATACTTAAATATTATTTTCTTTAGGCATTATGATATATTAACCCTTAAAAACTCCGTATGATCGGTCAGTTCACGGTCACTTTATGTCCCAGGAATCGATTAAATTAATTGGGCGTTTAAGAAAATGAAAGCTATCCATTTTTAAAGTCTGTTCTTGCGCTCTAGTTCCATAACAATAAATGTTAAAATTTATTTTTATGTTTCAGAACCATCATATAAATTTATTTGGTCTGCTCTATAATTAATCAGTGTTTCGCTTAAGATTCACAATTAAAACATCCGCCTGATAATTGGAAAAAAAATAGCTATTAAACTTCATTTGTATTTGGACCTCAATATTTGTCCTTTGGACGTATGCAATAAAAAATTCGTACATTTCTGTTGATAATGTCGCATGAATAGAGTTTGCTTTGGGCTGTATTCTGCTTCATAAGAGAATTCGTGGATTTAAGCAATATAAAATTGTTACAAGCGCGATTCCCTGTTGCAAATCATTAGTTGATAAATGCTCATTTCTTTTTTCAGTGCTTTGTTTTGATGCTTATACTTGCAGGAATTAATACCTTTAAATAAATGTGATATTATATTGTTAACTGAAATTATAGGTCTTTCTGTTCAGTCTCAAATTTTAAATATAATTAAATAAATGTCGTTTTGCTGGCCGAAATTCTTTAGCTCGTGGTCTGGTTGGTGATTGATTCCCGACAGGGCTAGGCTATGCCTGATGGGTATGCTGTCTCTTTCAAGAGATGTAGGGCAAGGGGGCTATTGTTTCTGGAGGTGAATAACTCTTCCCTTGAACTTTTGCCCATGTTTTAAAGCCTGTGCATGCTGAGAATGCGGCGTTTTGATGTATATAATGGTAATGGCAAAAAGACGCACCTAATCCTTTTGACCCCAGGAATTATGCGGCGCAGCACGTTATTCAATGCTCTAAGAATCTAACAATCAACGCGAGTGCTATAGTGGGGTCCAACCCCAATTTTAAACCTTAATAACTTCAAGAATTTTAAAGCTATGAATTTTGTTTTTTTATTATTTTGAAGAAAAATACGTGCTTTTTAATTATAAATTAGATTTAATTAATGTATATTGTAGATTTTATTTAACATAAAGTAGAAAGAAATCTGAAAAATTGAATTTTTTACTATTTCTATAATACAATAAATAAATCTTGTTAATAAGCTAAATGTATCCATATTATTGTTTAATCGTGTTTTTAGGTCTAGTAGATCCTGTTTAGAAAGTTTCATGAAAAAAATATTTCAAAAAATATTGTTTTGGCTATTATTTACCATAAAAACCATATATTATATAAAGAAAAAAATAATTTAAATATCATAGAATACAAACATTTTATATACTTAATATGTAAAACTATCTAATAAAATAACTAAAAACTATGGTTACAATAATTAACGTTCAAATTTACATTGAAGCAATATCCTGGTTTTCAACAGTAAAATTGTGAGTGTGGGATCCATACGGACCCCAATAGAATTTATAACTTCTAAACAAATTTTCATATATGACTAGAACCAAATTTTAATTAATAGATTTGTTCAATATGTATTCAAGAAATTAGTCTTAAAAAACCCATTACATATAATATTTTTATAGATATTCCAAAATCAAGATGTGCTGGGATCCTTATTAACCCCACAGTGCTAATCGCGGGTTAAATTAATTACAGATAATTTATAATCGTACCTGCTAGAAGTTTCATATCAAAATTATTATGGGACAAAATATTGTATTAGAAGATAGATATTACATAATATAAATTGAATTCATATTATAAAGCAATATATTAAAAGCTTTAGACAAAATGATAGTTGCTTAAAAATAAATTATTTCAATATTTTTGGTTTAAATAAACTCAAAATCCATTAAGTTTTAAACATTTTTGTTTGATTGTTTTTCAATTTAAAAAAAATTTATTTTTTATTTTTTGTTAATTTGTTTCGGGTTTACCTAAAACAAATTAGCATAATTTCAAATAATTTGCATTCGTGATTAGCACTACGGGGTTCATACGGACCCCGGCAAATTTTAAATTTTAAATATCCTTATAAATATTATATATTATGTGTCAAATTTTTATGACTTTTTCTTAAATATATAATAAAACAAAACTAGTAATTAAAGTTTGGTCTAAGTCAAATAAAAAAATTTGTGTAGAAATCAGAACTTCTATTGGGGTACTTATAGACCCTACACTCTAAATTTTATTGAACCATGAGGACCCACTGTAGCATACGCGTTACAAATTTCTCACCCCAGGCGGGTTAAATAATAAAATGTTGTTTCAATAAATATTCAAGCTCTAAAAATTTCACAGAAATTTTATTAAAATGGTTTTTACAGATATGTTTAAGAGAAATAACAAAATTGAATAAAATATCTAAATATAAACAAAGCAATTGTTCCTGGTTAATTGTAGAAAACAATGGCTACATGTTTCCGATGTAAAAACCCAAATTTAATATTAAAATTTTTAGAATTTTTAAAGTTTTCGTATAAATGAATGAACTCTAAACGAATTAAAAAAATACACAATTAATGAATAGTTTGTAAACTAGAAAAAAAAATTAGTGTAAGGTGTTTTTCTAAAATTGGTCATCACACCATGCTAGAGAGTGAATAGGATATTTTTGATTATTAGGGTAAATCTGTTTTTAATAGTATCGATTAATAATAATTACCAAATGGCTTAATTTGATTTAAGTAAATAATAAAATTCGATAGATGAGGTAAATCCTTCTTTATATATTTATTGATAGTAGGCGAAAAAAACGGAACCTTTATAAAACCGAATATTGAAGTATAAGAAGGACAGGGGCCTGGCAAAAAAATATTTTTATTTAGCCTTCATTACCTTTCTTTCGCGTCGAAAAGGAAAAATTGCTTGAAACTAAATGTGTTTTGTTAATGACACTTACGTATTAAATGATAAGCCAACAAAATTTAATTTTTTTTGCTCACAATTTATTTTTGTTTTCTTTTAATTCAAAATATAATTCACCCAATATTTTATCAAAAAAAACAAGTAACATTTATTATATTTTTTATTGATGGCCTTGCTCCAGTGTACTTTCAATCAGTTTATGCGCTTATATTTATAATTATTTATTTTTTAGGTTTGATGTAAAATCTGTCATACTTTAAATAATTACAACAAACATAACAACTTGCGACATATTTTTACCCGACATATTGCTCCTAATAGCCATCAAAATATCAACCTAAATTATTTGATTAAAACAGGGCTGGGAAAAAAAACTAAATGGGCTTTTTTTTAACAAGTTTTTGTGTTTTTTTTCCAAATGCCCACAAATCGTGGGCATGGCAAAAGAAAAGCCCCTTTTCTTGTTTAAAGAAAAGGGGCATGTTTAAAAAAAGCCCCTTTTCTTAAAAAAAACTCCTAGGAGCTTTAAGAAAAAATAACCCACCCGTCAAAATTTTTTAAAATTATTATAGAAAACATAAAATGGTTTTTGTGGGTTTTTTTTGCCCCTTTTCGTAGTAAGGGCTTTTTTGAATTTTTATTTTGGCCCTTTATTTTTGCCCCCTTTCTTTTTTTATGTTTTAGGGGAAAAAATGAGCCAAAGTTTTTTGGCTCATTGTTTTCCCAGCCCTGGATTAAAAGTTCAAATCGCAAAACCATCTGAGCTTTAGACTAATCAATGATTTCATTTTGTAATTTATTTGAACCCTACGTTATTAAAACGGGAATCCGTTTAGAATATCTCAAGTCATTAATTATGTAGAACATTCTAATATTTATATGATTAAAATATATTTTTAGAGATCCAATTATTAGTCAGGAATGTAAAAAAGTTGAAATTATATCAATGAAAATAGATATAGGTATAAATAATTCAATAAAATTCGTTTAGTTACGTTAAATACTTATTTGTAATTATTATATTACACAGCATCCAAATACCGAAGAACGTTTTGGGTATGTCTAATTTAATAAATATGGAGAAGTTATAATTAGTTACTTAAATTAAACAATTAGCAACTCAATTAAACTTTTTAATTCAGGCTGAGTTGCTTGTTCATTTGCTATATGTTTCATAATTATTTTTTTAACTGCTATAATTGTAAATAACGTATGTCGCCTGTAAACTGCTTATCTGTCTAAAAACTCTAATAAAAGGTGCTAGATTTTAGGGCATTTTTTTGTGCTAATTCTAATGGACTTCTTTTTAAGTTTTGAAAAATATAACAGGTGTCTTAAATCGATGCCCAAAAAAATAACTTTCAGACGTTTTTCAAAAAAATGTAACTTGCGAGATTAAATTATTAATGGACATTTTATTTTTAAAATAATTTATTTTATTTTATGTTACATTTAGGATTATTTCACTTTTAAGTCAAATTTCTAACTTTTGATTTAGTTGGTCTTTATAACTTTTTAATAGCTCTATCAGGGTCTCCTTCAATTCATATTTATCTCCCTAAAATTTAACATCGGGTCACTTTTCTAACATGACCAACTATAGAAAATTTTGAAGTTATTCTTGAAGATTTTTAAACTTTTTGGGTTTGTAATTATTTAAAGGGGTATAATGTTTATTTGATAAATTAAAGTACTCTTCCTCACAAATGTAATTCTTAATTTTTTATGATATCTTCATATTTAACAGGTGGCCTGGCAAATTACTGTATTTTGGGGGCTTTGATATAATTACACTCTCTCATTTCGCTTTCGGGGTTTATGTTGATAGATCACTAGCTGTTGTCTTTTAAATTCCCAGTCATTAAAGTATTAGATGATTATCCAACCATTTACATTTAGGGTGAAAAAATCTTTTTTTTTACCATTTTATTTTCTTTGAAACAAATAATTTTATACCTTTCTATATCCCAACAAATCCGGTTAAAAAATAGGGGCCAAAGTTTTTGTTTTTTCTGTAGAAGCCCTTTTATTTAACAGGTAAAAACTTACCTGCTGAAAAATTTTTTAAACATAAATGCTCAGTACCGCATTTAAGTTGTAGAGCCAATAACTACAAACTTGTTATAGTTTTCAGTTACAAATGGTAACAACATCTACTTCCATTGCGCCTTTCCCCCTATCTACCTTTTCAGCATAGAATATAAATTTTATTCCATTTAACCCAGTTAGAATTTTTTCTAATATGTCTATTTTATTCTGAGTTTAGACCGGGACGACGTCCTTTTTGCTTATTATTTCCCCTCTTCTTAATCAACTATATCCATATAAATCACTTTAAATTAACAATGAAAATTTACCCTAGCTAAGCGCTGCTATTGCAGAATGGGTGGGTCTGAAAAGCAAAATCCCAAAACGCAAAATCCCAAAAAGCAAAATCCCAAAAACCAAAATCCTTAAGTAATAAATCATTTTTTGGCGGGAAACTTGCTTTTTTGGGATTTTGCTTTTTGGGATTTTGCTTTTTGGGATTTTGCTTTTCAGACAAAATTTTTTTTTTGTTTTCTGGCAAGTGTCGGTGTTTTAAGGATTTCTTTGATGTTTTAAGTAATTTTTTGGGATTTTGCTTTTTGGGATTTTGCTTTTCAGACAAAAAAGTTTTTTTTTTCATTTTTTGGCATTTGTCGGTGTTTTATGGATTTCTTTGATGTTTTAAGTAATTTTAAGTAATTTTTTTATGATTTTGCTTTTCAGACAAATTTTTTTTTTTGTTTTTGGCATTTGTCCGTTGTTTTATGGATTTCTTTGATGTTTTGAGTAATTTTAAGTAATTTTTTGGAGATTTTGCTTTTCAGACAAAATTTTTTTTTTGTTTTTTGGCATTTGTCTGTGTTTTGTGTAGTTCTTTGATGTTTTAGGTAATTTTAAGTAATTTTTTGGGGACTTTGCTTTTCAGACAAAATTTTTTTTTCGTTTTTTTTGGCATTTGTAGGTGTTTTATGGATTTCTTTGATGTTTTAAGTTATAACTAATTTTTTTGGGATTTTGCTTTTCAGTCAAAAAAATTTTTTTGTTTGACATTTGTCGGTGTTTTATGGATTTCTTTGATGTTTTAAGTAATTTTTTTGATTTACCATGTGGGTTCCATACGGACCCTTATTCGATTTCTAAATTTCTAAACAAATGTTATTATTAGACTTAGACCAATTTTTAATTACTAGTTTTGTTTATTATATATTTAAGAAAAAAGTCACAAAATTTTGGCCAATAAGATATAATATATTTGAAGATCTTCAAACTAAAAGACCTCACAATACCAATTGCGGCTTAAGGGTCTTCTCCACTACAAGTTTTTGGGGCTGGACAGTAATCAACATAATCAAGGCCAAAAACACATCAACAAGTCCTACATTTTTATCAAATATTTTGTTGATAATTATTTGACTGACTTTTAGACAAACACCTTGTTTTGTGGTCAAATAATCCAGAATATTTTTTTTTAGGTGCCGCGTGCACAGTAAAATTTAAAATAAAAAAAAACAATTTTTAAAGCCTTTGTAATAGCTTTCTCTTGGTCTACAAATATTAATTTGTATGTGTTTGCTTTAATATTTTCTCGCATCTAAATTTTGAAAAAAAATATAAAAGGTTGAAAAATCACTTTGACCATGCAAAATAGGCCCTAAAAAACTGGATGATCTTTGACTTTTTTTGTTTAACTGCTAAATTCTTAAAAACAATTGCTGTCACAAATATTCTTCCTATATTGCAAATTTTGTCAACATGTAAAAAAGCTGAACCTTGGGAACAAAATTTTTAAATAAACAAAAGCATATCTTTAGTAAAAAGTATTATGTTATTCGGTGTGTTTTTTACGTGACATACGGTGTGAATGAAGGGGTGCTCATTCAATGAGTTAATAGTGTGCAAAATATTATCAGCATGATTATTTGAACTGCAGTTTGTGAGATCTTTGTTTTAATATATGTGTTTATATTGTATATTTGTTTTCCCTAGGCTACAAACCCATTTTCAACAGTTTTTTAAAAGTTTGTTTGGGGGTCAATTAGGTTTAGTTTTTTTTTTTCTCTATAAATAAATTATTGTCATTTAAAAAAGTATCATATATATAAAAACAGTTTTTAAAATATTTGCTATGTAATACAAATATTTAAATTTATACAAATATATTAATTGCAAATATGCTACAAGCATTTTAATTTTTTTTTTGTTATGCATATGACAAATAAATATGCAATATGTTATTTGTAAATCGCATATTTAAGATTATATCTAATAATAAATATTATCATTTATAAACGTTATGTTGTGAGAACAGCGGGGGGAATGTATTAACAAGAGAAAATTTTTATCAAAAAAAACAAAGTATCCCCCGAAAGTTTTTTCTTCATTAAAAAGCTAATTTCTTAATTGCTTTACCGTATAGACAAATGCCAAAAAACAAAAAAAAAATTTTTTGTCTGAAAAGCAAAATCCCCAAAAAGTTAATTAAAATTACTTAAAGCATCAAAGAAATCCTTAAAACACCGACAAATGCTAAAAAACAAAAAAAAAATTTTGTCTGAAAAGCAAAATCCCCAAAAAATTAATTAATACTTCAAACATCAAAGAAATCCATAAAACACCGACAATGCCAAAACAAAAAAAATTTTGTCTGAAAAACAAAATCCCCAAAAAGTTAATTAAAATTACTTATAACACATCAAAGAAATCCTTAAAACACCGACAAATGCCAAAAACAAAAAAAAATTTTGTCTGAAAAGCAAAATCCCAAAAAAATTACTTAAAACTTCAAAGAAATTTATAAAACACCGACAAATAAAAAAAAAAATTTTTTATTTGTTTGAAAAAATCCCCAAAAAATTAATTAAAATTACATAAAACATCAAAGAAATCCATAAAACACCGACAAATGCCAAAAAACAAAAAAATTTTGTCTGAAAAGCAACTCCAAAAAGTTAATTAATATTACTTAAATCATCAAAGAAATCCTTAGAACACCGACAAATGCTAAAACACAAAAAAAAATTCTGTCTGAAAAGCAGAATCCCAAAAAAATTACTTAACATCAAAGAAATTCATAAAACACCGACAAATGAAAAAAAAACAAAAAATTTTTTTTTGTCTAAAAAGAAAAATCCCTAAAAAAAATTACTTAAAACATCAAAGAAATCCATAAAACACCGACAAATGCCAAAAAACGAAAAAAAAATTTTGTCTGAAAAGCAAAATCCCCAAAAAATTACTTAAAACATCAAAGAAATCCATAAAACACCGAAAAATGCCAAAAAATGAAAAAAAAAATTTTATGTCTGAAAAGCAAAATCCCAAAAAGCAAAATCCCAAAAAAATTACTGAAAACATCAAAGAAATCCATAAAACACCGACAAATGCCAAAAAATCAAAAAAAAAATTTTTGTCTGAAAAGCAAAATCCCAAAAAGCAAAATCCCAAAAAATTACTTAAACCATCAAAGAAATCCTTAAAACACCGACACTTGCCAGAAAACAAAAATAAAATTTTTGTCTGAAAAGCAAAATCCCAAAAAGCAAAATCCCAAAAAAGCAAGTTTCCCGCCAAAAAATGATATATTACTTAAGGATTTTGCTTTTTGGGATTTTGCGTTTTGGGATTTTGCTTTTCAGACTTACCCATATACGGACATCAGTGCGGACAATTTAATTCACCATATCAACATACCTTTTTTTCAAATACCTCGCGAGACCCGCGATTAGCACTGTGGGGTTTATACAAACCCCGGCTCTTTTTTTTATTTTGTTATTTTCTAATATTATATATATTAGTGGCTAAAATTTTGTGACATTTTTCTAAAATTTTTTATATGGGCACGTGCAAAGTGAGTTTTTATTTTCAAAAAATTTTGAAAATTTTATATTTTTTCAAATTTTTTTAAAAAAATTTTATTTCAGAAAATTTAATGCGCATATACTAAATTGGATTTTATAAAAATGCTTTTTATTTCAAATTTTTACCAAATTAAAAACTTATTTAGCACGTGCCCTAAACAAAATAGTATTTATAATTGGGTTAAGTCCAATAACATATTTGTTTGGAATTAGAAATTAAATTGGGGTCCGTATGGAACTCACATGGTAAATATCAAAAAACCATTATATTGCCTCAAAATGCAAAATTAAATATTTACAACCTTATTTTTGAGATTTTTTTTTTAAAATATTTTTACATATTAAGTATATAAATTGTCTGTATTGTATATTAATGATAGAAATTATTTTTTTTTAAATGTCTAGTTTTTAAGGTAAATAACAGCCAAAAATAATTTTTTATTTCATACTATTTTTATTCCATGAAATTTTTATATAATGTTCTACCCGACCTAAAAACACGATTTAATCAGTAAAAATGATATATTTTATTTATTGATATGTTTTATTTAATGTGATATAGAAAAATGAAAATTTTAATTTTTATTTTAGGGCACGTGCAAAGTGAGTTTTTATTTTCGTAAAATTTTATTTTGTAATAAGGGCACGTGCAAAGTGAGTTTTTATTTTTGTGAAATTTTAAAAGAAAAGTTTGTAATAAAACGCAAAATTTAAAAAATGTTGCCAAATTTAATATATGCAAATAAAATGCTTTTTGTGAAATAAAAAATTTTTGAAAAAATTTAGAAACAAAAATAAATTTTTAAAATTTCACGAAAATAAAAACTCACTTTGCAGGTGCCCTAAAACGCAAATTTTTAAAAGGTTGCCAAATTTAGTTTATGCACATAAAATGCTTTTTCTGAAATAAAAATTTAAAAAATTTTGAAAAAAAATAAAATTTTATAAATTTTACGAAAATGGAAACTCATTTTGCACGTGCCCTCATGTCAAATAACATTTGCACTAATTATTAATACTTATTTTAGTCTATAATTAAAGAGGACGTTTTTTTCTTTAAAATAATAAAAAAATAAAAATTATAGTTCTAAAAAATGGAATCCGTATGGACCCCATTGTACCATTAGCGTAATTAAAATCTCACCTTACCATTCGCGGGTTAATCAATTTTTAAACATTTTAATTTTTATAAATTTGGAGTACCCCAAAGATCCTAAATTTTTGAATATGTTATATGTTATTGGAGTGACTCTGCTATAAAAAGCAAAATGGCGCATGAAATATATCTTCATAATACAGCACTTATATCCTTAACCAAATCAATTAGTTTACATATTTCATATATATGGAGATGGTATATGACATCAAAATAGTTTTAAAGGGTGATAGTTTTTAAACCAAGAAAAAGCTCAGATATTGTACAAAAGACGTCATTTTTATAAGAGAGTTCCGAATACCATATGTTGTGTCATTTTTAGGCAAGTGTAATTTAAGAAATTTAATTTTTTTTAAGTTTCGACATATTCTAAAAAGGCCAGATCCCATAAGTTCTTATTTTTTGATGTTCACCGTTAAAATTTTTTTTATTTTAGGCCACGTGCAATGTGAGTATTTATTTTCGTTTAAAAAATTTTTAATTTTAGAAGAAAAAACTTCTATGTGCATAAGGCGTTCAAACTCATTTCATTTTTTTAAAATTTAAAATCTTTTAACATTATACGCTTTTAAAAAAAAAGTCGCCAATTTTTATTATTAATAATTTTTCTAAAAGTTTTTATAATATTTAAAAAAAAATATATTAAAAATTTTAAAATTTTCAAAAAAATGAAACGAGTCAGAAAGCGCCCTAACCTAAATTTTGCAATTTTTTATTTGCGTTTTATTACAAAAATTTTTTTGAAAATTATGCCAATATAAAAACTCATTTGAAGTGCCCTTAATAATTTCTTTTTTTCCAATTTTGAAATTAGTATTAGCCGCAGCTGTTTTCTATAATATGCATCTTATTTTTATAAAAAAATATATCTTCTAATTTAATATAGTGTAATCAGGGGCGTATTGAGGGGGGGGGGGGGGGGGGGGGGGGTCAAAAGGGGGCAATTACTTTCCTTTAAAATTTTTTTTTGATGTAACCAGCGGTTGAATCATACATATAAAAGGGAAGAGAATCAATAAAATTGCTATTTTTTGGAAGCAAACAAAATATCAATATAAAAATTAAATTTGAAATCGTCCTCTAAATTTTTCTTGCCCCCCTTTAGAAAAGTTACTTCATACGCCTCTGAGTGTATTATGATATGTGGATAATCGAAAAAAATGTGGCATTCAATTATGTAGTTCTGTAAGCAAATTACACAAACTCATATGAGAGAATTTAGGTTTTTGAATCGCGGGCTATTGCAGTTTTATTAAAAAAAAATTTAAATTAATTAAAGTTTTTTTTTAAACACGAAAATAAAAAGCGCTAGATTTTTTTAAGCTTGTTACACATCAGGGCGCTTGTGGATAGCCCCATTTCATACTTTTATGGCTAATGGTATTTGAGCTAAAGGGCACGTGCAAGTGAGTTTTTATTTTCGTGAAATTTCAAAAATTTTATTTATAATAAAACGCAAATTTTCAAAGTTGCCAAATTTAATATATGCATAAAAGGACGCGTTCAGACTCATTTCAAATTTTTTAAAAATTTTAAAAATTTTGAATTTTTTAAAATTTTATTTTTTTTCAAAATTTTTAAAAAACTTTCCTTTCGGAAAACCTATTTAAATGCTAATAACAAAAATTGGCAACTTTTTGTAAAAAAGCGTTGATTGTCAAGAAGTCAAATTTTTAAATTTTTTAAAAAAACGAACTGAGTCTAAACGCGCCCTAAAATGCTTTTTCTGAAATAAAAAATTAAAAAAAAAAATTTCAGAATTTTACGAAAATAAAAACTCACTTTGCACGTGCCATAAAAATTGATAAATGATATTTATTTGTATTCGGCATTAAATCAACGGTTATGCAATGTATTAGATCAATTATGTGCCCTCACAAATACTGTTTAAATAATAAATGCTGATTACATAGGACAACAAATATCAATGTCAGATAAAATAGGTTTATAAAAACATAAATGCATACATCCCCATAATGAAATTATCTCTTATATTGTTTCCGTTTTTCGTTATTTCTTCCGCCTGCTCTTTAGATCCGTCCTTACCAAAAAATGGCCTTTTTTGACCATAACAGATTTTGCGACCTCAAAAAGCCCTAAAATTTAAAAATCTTATTTTTATATAAAAATTCCTTATCTTATATTTATCATCTAAAATAATCAGAAATAAAACATTTCAGTATATCAAGCTCTTATATCAGCATTTAGATAGTAGAAAATATTTCGCGTTCAAACTTAAATATGACACGATATATTTTCGGTATGAAAATATCATTTAAAGTTGGAATTTAACAGTTTAGCTTAGCTGTTGTGAGACAAAAAAAATTTAATTTATATTTGCTTTTTTCTTTTTTGGACAATTTTTCTATTTAATATTTATAGCTGTTTACGGATTTGGAAATGCTAGATCGCAGGTTTGATCTCTGTAGTTAATAACTATAAATTTGTTGACTTTTTGAAAATATTTGTTTTGTACCAGTCTAAAAAATTATATTGTATGTCAGTCAATGAACAAAGCTAACATAAATAATTTTGACCAAACACAAATTAAACAGGGTTTAGATTAAATATGATGTAAAAATAAATGTAAAATATACTTTGCTACGGGTTTTTATAAATGCTTATTAAAAAAATGCATTTATAGGTATATAACAAGACTTAAATGTATATAGTATATATAAACTTTAACATGAAAAAATATATGCCGGGTATTTTTGTATAACTTATGCAAATAAAAATTTTGATTTTTGAGACGTAATGCATATAATATTTGTAAAGGAATTCTAATAAAACTTTAATTGATATATAATAAAAATAGATATTGCTTTCAAAAATTGTACTAAATGGTGGGTACTATTTAATATTTATAGCTGTTTACGGATTTGGAAATGCTATCGCAGGTTTGATCTCTGTAGTTAATAACTATAAATTTGTTGACTTTTTGAAAATATTTGTTTTGTACCAGTCTAAAAAATTATATTGTATGTCAGTCAATGAACAAAGCTAACATAAATAATTTTGACCAAACACAAATTAAACAGGGTTTAGATTAAATATGATGTAAAATATACTTTGCTACGGGTTTTTATAAATGCTTATTAAAAAAATGCGTTTAGAGGTATATAACAAGACCTAAATGTATATAGTATATATAAACTTTAACATGAAAAAATATATGCCGGGTATTTTTGTATAACTTATGCAAATAAAAATTTTGATTTTTGAGACGAAAAATGCATATAATATTTGTAAAGGAATTATAAAACTTTAATTGATATATAATAAAAATAGATATTGCTTTCAAAAATTGTACTAAATGGTGGGTAATCTTAAGCCTACATTTAAAAATAATCAATATAACATTATTAATATAAATTTTGGAATTATAAGGTTTTCATTTCAGCCTTAATTTATGCAAACGATATTAATTTAAAATTGTAAAACCTAAGTTCAAAAAAACTTATTTAAGGAGTGCGTAAATATTTATAGAAAATTTTATATTGCATAAGCGTTAAACGTATAAAAATATATTAAAATACTGTTAGGTTTTTAAAATTTAAAATTTAACAAAAAAATACTAATTATAATGAAATGTAATTTAATATTGACTGGGTGTTTATTTAATAAATCAAAGTTATTACAAGATATAAATTAAAATTTAAATTAATGTAAACGGGTGTGGAAAACATATAAAATGACAATAATAAAATTTATGAATAGGTATACCAAATTCGAATAAAGATTAAGTTATACAAAAAAATAGAATGTTATACAAAATCATTTATTAATAGAATGAATAAGATTATTTTTTCTTAGCCTCTTTTTTCAATTTCTTGATAAAACGGTCAACTTCTCTATGCACCCTAAATTTATATTAAAATGGCACATTTAGAAGTCTCTCATAAAACTTTAATCTGTAAAGCTAAAAAAAATAAAAATTAACAAGCTGACAAATTTTTAAAATTGAGCTAACTTTAGAAACCAAACCTGCTGCTATCTTGAGAATTTTTTAATCTGTTTTAGTTAATCAAACTTTGTAAGCTAGCTATAATTTGAGGAATTATAAAAAAAACAAAAAATATTTAAAAATATATAAAACAGCTAAACTTCAAAATATTTATATTTTACCTATAATATAGGCCTTATATTAGGATAAATGATATTCTGTATAACCTTAATGTTGAAGAGCTTGATATAGTTAAAATTTTTATGCATTATTTGTGATAAAAAATAGTTACAAGTGACTTCAAAAGAATTTTTTACCTTTTCTTTAATTATTCTCGGCATCGCAAATCATGAACTAAATTTGTTTTTTTTTCATTTATTAATTAGCCGAGTTAGGATTCAAAAAACGGAAAAAAATACATGTTATAAGGCCATTATGGATTATTTTGAGGATGTGTCAAAAAATGATAAATTAAATTGATATTTGTCGACCTGTAATAAAAAAAAAATAAAAAAATTACTCTGCGTTAATTCTGTCCCGTATAACTTTCTCTGTTGTAGGAAATGAATCACGGAGAGCAGTCACACCTATTTGAGACAGGTTGATAGTTGAGTTAGAGTTAACTAAGAAAAATAAATTTATAACATCAAAGGAACATCCCCCCTTTTTGATCAAAGTGACAGATTTTGCGACCTCGACCCCTAAAAATAAAAATTCAAGAATCTTTTTTCCATATTAACTCTTTATAACATATATTAACTCAAATAATAATGAGAAATAAATTTTTTTAGTATATCAAGCTTTACATCAGCATTTAGATAATACAGAATACGTCGCTTCCAAACTTAAAAACAATATATTATCGAAGTGTGTAATATGCAAAAAATTCGATTTATTTTTATTTTTGAATCCTTTGTTTTTTTTACATTCTTAAATCTAATTTTATAGCTGACTTACTTAGTTTGATTACAACGGTAAACTGATTTGAAAATTCCCAAGATGGCAGGTTTGATCTTTGTCTCATAACTCTCAAAAATTGACCTGTGCTATCAGAGTAACGAGATGGAACATGGGAAGAATCAATCATGCAGTAAGCGTTTAAAAACAGTCGTTGTTGTCCATTAAGAATAGGGGTATGTGAATGCTGATGTAGAGATGGCTTATAAAATGGGCTAATGGCAGGATATAAACCTACTTGATTGTCGATCTCCGAGGTTTTAGGTGGCGTAGGGTAAACTGCGACGTTTATAGAACCTAAAAAAATAAACTATATTTATGTAAGGATCGATTACACCTTCGATTCAAACTTTTTTACTTCAAATATTAGATTTGGCTGAAAATTAGTATGTTGGTAGGGTCCTTGGGTACTGATAAAAGACTAAATATTTTTGATTGAAGATAATTTTCATTTTTTTGCGAAAAAACATTTCGAGGCAATTACGCGCGTGTATTCTTAAATGTATTGTACAGTCACCTTTGACGCTTTAAAAAAAGTTACAAAAAAAGTAAATAAGTTTTACAACTAACTTATAATATTTCGGAAAATTAAAATTTAGCCCTTTATAAAATATGAATTCAATAGTTTAGGATCAAATAATATAAAAAAAATTAATAATATATTACACAGGTCAACAAAAATCAATGTTACAAAAAATATTTATGAAAACAAAAAAGCATGCATCCCATGATAGCCTTATCTCATATAAATTTTCCCTTACCCTAAAAAAATTAAGAATCTTTTTTTTTACATAAAAATCCCTTGTGACTTATATTCATCATTTCAAATAATGAGAAATAAATTTTATTAGTGTATCAAGCTCTATCAGCATTTAGATGATATAAGATAATTCGCCCAAACTTACGTACGACACGTATCGGTTTTTAATACAAATGTTATTTAAAAAATTTTACAGTTTTGCGAATAAAAAAAAATTTCAATTTATGTTTTTAATCTTTTTTTGTATTTTTGACATTTGTTCTAAAATTTTCAATATTTATAGTTGACTAACTAAATATGATTAGAAAAACGGTAAACGATATACCCTAAGATGGCAGGCTCTGTAGTTAGCTCTTAACTCTCCATAATTTGTTGTGCCCAGTTAATCTTTAAATAAACCCTAAAATTGACTTGTTATTAATTATAATACCGAAAACCGATCAATGTTTATTTGAAAATATGACTTTTACCGTTAAAAAATTTAATTAATATGCATATTAATATCGCATTCGTTAAATTTCATTATTTTGAATAGACCATTTCCCCTTTATATTGAGTTGGAATTTGACACTTTAGATGTTTTATACATGTATAAGTAATTTTTTTAATGATTTTTTTGTTATTTGAACAGTTTTATAGTTTAGATAAAAAACGGAGACAACTTTTAAGGCTGCCTCTAAACTCTCAAAAATTGAGCTGTGTATCTAACAAAAAATCAATAAAAGTATTAATGTAAAAAAAACTTATCTAAATTATTTTTAATTACACATATCAAAAAAGTTTTGAGAGTTATGAGCTAACTACCGATATCAACCTTGCCATCTTAGGATTTTTCTTAGCGTTTTTTCTAATCAAACTCAGTTAGTCAGTTATAAACATTAGAAATTATAAAAAAAATGCCAAAACAAAAAAGATTTTAAAACAAAAATAAATGGAAATTTTTTATGCATTACAACAGCTAAACTGTTAATTTAAACTTCAATTAAAACCTATAATATATCGTGTCGTATATAAGTTTGGACGCGAATTATTTTGTATTATTTAAATGCTGAAATAAGAGCTTAATATACTAAAAAAATTTGTTTTTCATTATTTGATATAATTAATATAAGTTACAAGGGATTTTTATATGAAAAAAAGATTTTTATATTTTTTCTTTTTAAGGTATTCTCGATCTGTCGAATCGGTCAAAAAAGGCCATTTTTCGATAAGGACGGATGTAAGGAGCCGAAGCCGGAAGAAAATAAGAAAAACGAAATATATATATCAGATAAGGCCATCATGGGGTTAAATTCTTTTATGTTTTCATAAAATTCACGGTGGTGCCATTGTTGACCTGTGTTATAGGTATACCGCTGTCATACAAACAATTTGAATCAATGGTCACACGTTCAGGCAATTGCCGTCGACCAAACGTATCAGTGCTAATTGAGATATTATTTTCTTGGTTTTGACTTTCAAGATTATTTTCGGCTGTAAATGGACAAAAAAATTTAATCTAAACGTGGCGAAAAATTTAACGAATAAATGTATTATGGAATACAAAAAATGACTTTTAAAACTTTTGAATATTTAAGCAAAGGCTATATTAGAGGCCAATGCCATTATTTGGCTATTAGTTAACACTTTTCAATAAACAAAATTATAATTTTTAGCAAATTTATTTATTCATGTTATATCCTATGGTAGGCCAAATCAATATTTTCAAGATTCAGATTTATTATTTAGGCCATGTTCTAAATGAACATTTATTTGTTCAAAATGTTGTCAAATTTAGGTTAAACTGAAATTACCCTTTCTTAAATAAAAAATTGTAAAAATGAAATTTTGAAAATTTTTATAACTCACTTTGAAATTGGCCCTTTAAAATTCAAAGACCTCCTCCCTCCCCCCAACCCCAACAATTTGTTAATTTTATGAGTTAACATAACACACCAATAGGAGCTCTATGAAATGCCAAACACGTCTCTTAATACATATATATACCCAGCCGGGCGCGTTTGTATCTTTTAAATGCGAGAAAATCCTTGTATTCGCATATGTCTGCTTCACCATCGAACGAAGGATAGGTAAATTTTTCGCTCAAATAATTTTCTTTGATGGCATGAACCGAACTCACGATGGATGCTTTAATTTTTCGTTTACCACCTTCTTCTTCTTCAATTTTTCTAGCACACTTTTCAAGAACTTTCCGCCGATCCGATTTTTTAGGCCCATATCCTCTTATTTGATCGGCGTATATCGGGTACTTTAGCTTCTATGATTCGAGGATGTAAAAAGTCAATAAATTAGCATTGTATATCAAAACTCGATTTAACGGTGGAGTTTTTAGGTAGTACGTATTGATCGAATTTTTGTTTTGGTAATTTTTAAAATAAGTGTAAAAAATTTTTTTTTCCTAAAAAGTGTTTTATGTGCTTAAAACTTTATTTAGCAACTTTTTGCAAATGCACTGCACTCATTTATACAAAGAAAATTTTTTTTTAATTAACAATTTCACGAAAACAAAACTCACCTTAAACGTGGCCTTTGAGTAAAAAAATTTTAACCAAGTGGGTAACAATAATTTTATCAATCTATTGCGTCGAATCCACAATCAATTGCATATTTTTTTTATAAAAATGATGGATTTGAAATCAAATATACTTATCAAAATGGTGTAAGACCAAATAACTGCCTCTAAAACTTAGTATGGCAGACTTCCCCCCTACAACATAATACATGGGTAAACTCACAACATAAGACCAGCGATGTAAGTAGCCTTCAAGATGGCTAACGAGAGAGTTTGAGTTGCATTTCCTATCACACAGTTCGCAAACGTATTTCGGGTCGTCTCTTTTATCGCTTCTGTAGAAATACTCCAAAATAAATTGAACACCTGTATGTTGTTAGTTATAAAATATAGAGCAGGTGAATATCATTATTTATAAATATATTTTATATATTTCCCAAAAAACATGGTACCCACTTGGTTTTTATAAATATAACATAACTTTTCTTTAGTCAATTAACAGCTATAAATTACAATGCTCCAAAGTTAAATGGTATATTTTCACTGTCAGGAAGTAAAATTATTATTGCAATTATTGTAGCATTCGTGGCAAAGCATTCTATTAAATTTTATTAAAATAGATTTATATTTTTTGTAACTTCATAATATATCTAATCAAAATAAGAAAATTCTAAAATTTTTAGATGAAGCACGATGTGCCCTAAATTGGTTTGATCGGGAAATTTACATAACATGGCATAATGTTTTGATGATTGCTTTGTTAAAAATGCATTCGTTTTTATTATCGTCGTTTTGTCCTAAGTGGATAATGTTAAACATCCTTTTAGCAATTTTGTATTCTCAGTCAACTTTACTAAATTCTTACTCATATTTGTCATTTCAAAGGTAAATATAAATTTTAATTGCGGATATTGCTTTAATATATGTTGTTATATAAAAAAATTAATCTAATTTTATTAAAATATATATGTTTATTTTTCCATTTATTTTTCCTGATTATAGTTGATTATAGTAGAGGTTCGAAAAAATATTTAACATTTCATTTATTAAAATATCAAATAAATTATTTAAAAGAACTGTCCACTTTCGGGTATGTAAAAAAATAACCATTATCAAAGTTTAAAATGAAAAAAAATGGGATAATGGTATGGATTTAGTTTTCTGCCTAAAATCGCCTCACCTACCTCTCACTCCCTCGATGGCTATTTATATACATAACCCAAATGAATTAGTTCACGTTAAGCGTGTTCAAAAAGTCGTCTTTTCAAAAAATTTAAAAATTCAGCAAGCAATTTTCCAAATTTGAGTTTTATTTGAAATTATACATTTTCGTAATATTTTATTACACCCAAAACAGTTGCTCTAAGTGTTTAGATGTCTTATAAAATTTATGTCTAAATCTATATAAACATAGCTTGTATTTTTAAAACAGTGTAAAAATTCTATCCCCTAAAAATAATTTTAACAATAAACCAACATTTAAAAAAATATATGTTTTTAGACCGTAAATTGTTAAAATTTTCTAAACCAAGCATCCCAAAATGATGATTAATATAATATTTTTTAAAACAATAAAAAATAAATAAGTAGAGTAGCTTTAAGTGCAAATACGTTATACCTATCAATGGTTGAGATACTGTTTGTAGCTTTTCTTCAATATATTTACGACACCCAGAATTATTTTCCACCAATGAAAAAGATGGGCATGGCACACTAACTTTGGGGACAAACTCACCTTTAAATATAATTAATAGAAAACTATTTGTTCAGTCTAATTTATATACAACCCAATCAAATTATTTTATTATTATCATCGGCTGTCCCCACGCATATTTAAGAAATATGAAAGATTTTAAAATTTAAAATTTTTTTTCAAAATATTACTTGAATACAGAACAAAACTCGAGGAGTTCAAACTCACAAGAGAGAAAACAAAAAAATACGGAGTGAGCTCACTCAATTTACCAAAAAAAAAACAAAAAGAGTCAGCTCTAATACTTGGTTAATCTTAGCAAATGACAAGAGAGTGAGCTCGCCTGAGTTCTAATGTAAAGGATATGAAAATTGAGAGGAGTTGTTGTTATACTCAAATGCACTCGCAATAAATTTTCATTGAGGGACCTTTTTTTGTTTCTGAGCTCTAGGCTCATTGGATTTGATTTATGCTAATGTAAATGGGAATTAATAAAGCCTTTTTGTATGCATTTATGAAGATAATTTATATAGGTTATGAATATTAAAAATATTGTTTGACTTTTGTTAATTATTGTCGTAATTATTTCAATTTTTTTGATCAGTTAAAATCTTAAATTTAATTTAATTCTTGCAAAATTTGACTGTTTAAATTTTTTCAAGTTAAGGTCATTTGACAATTTTAAAGGTGTATTCAGTAAATCTTTTCGTGTGAAAAAAATATCAACAAAATGTGGCGAAATTTATTTTTTTAAGCAAACGAAATTTTGTATATATTATTGGGTCAGTTGGGGTCATTTGACGATATTACGAGTGTACTCAATAAATTATCTTAGTGAAAAAAATGACACCTAAATGTCCCGAAGTCAATTTATAATCAAGCAAACAAATTTTCAATGATATTTTTGGGTCAGTTGGGGTCATTTGAAAATTTTGTTTTGTCAAATAACCCCAAGTGACCCAAAAATATCAAAAATTGTTTGCTTGATTTAAAATTGATTTCGCGACCAACATTTCTTTCGCATCAAGAAAATTTCTTAAATACGCTTGTTAAATTGTAAAATGACCCCATTGACCCAAAAATATGACAGATTCAAAATTGATTTTGCGACATTTTGGTGACATTTTATTTGTATTTAGAAAATTCATAATAAATACCTGTAAAAATATTCTGGGTGACCCACTAATTACCTATAAACACTATCCCAAAATACCTAATAAAATAAAATCGATGTATTAATAAAGCTCTCAGAAATTCGGGCGTCAAAAATTTACCTGTAAACTTTGTAATATTATGGACAATAAAATATATACGATGCTCAACATACAAAAGGACAACTTTTTCATTCAAAAAATTTTCAAACAAAAAGTGTCTTATATTATGTTAAGTTTTGAGCTCGGCCTAAGCTCAATTTTTTCGCATTTGAGTGCTTATTTAAATTTAAAATAATGAGAAAAACTTATATTAGAGCTTATAGAGTTACCCAATTATGAGAACTCACATATTTCTCTGAGACCCAATTCCACAAAAAACACGCAAATATTTATTTTCCGCGAGGGGTAGTTAGGGTAAAGGGAGCTTACTTCATTCTACTGGTAGTGCAAAAATGTGAGAAAAGAGTGAGCTCACCGCTCTAAGCTCAAAAAAATAAACCTTTGCTTGAATACAAGTGTTTTAACGGGCCGTATTTTTAAGGCCGGGGCACCGGCCCGAAATTTTGTTTACGTATGGCCCGGCCCGGCCTGAAACAAATTTTTTATTTTTTGCCCGGCCTGGCTCGATGTTTTTATGTAAGAGGCTAGGTCAGGCACGAATTTATAAATATCGGCCCTTAATATATTTGTGAATATTACTAAATTAAACATCAAATATAGCATTATTGGAATTATCAATATCAAGAGCATCATTTGATTTAAAATCAAAAATTATATAATCCAGTTTTACCTGGCCCAAACGATTTCTTTTTTTTGGTAAATATTTGACCCCAAAAAGGCTCGGTTTTCTCAGCACTGCGGTTTATTGGTCATTTACAATTTTTAGCAAAATTATTACGAGTTTGGTGAATTTATAAATAATAAGTTGAGCCGTAAATGGATTTAAAAGGTAGACATTTTTAATTTTGTCGAATGCAATATGTATCAAGCTATTCAGTAAATGACGACGTTTATAAATTATAAGCAATGATAAATGGTCTTACATTCAGGCAGAATCTTCAATTTCTATAAATTTTATATAAAAAAATTAAAAATTATAACTTCATAAAAATGGCGATAAAAAAGGTTAAAGCAAGTGTTACCTTGATATGTTTTTTTCCCTCGATGTGAGCGTTGAAGGGCTCTGGTCCTGACATATGTAGATCACATACCTACAAGTTATAATAAATATTTTTGTTTGTAAACTTTATACATTAGCTGTTTATAAAATTAAAATTATTCCTAAATGATGATGGAACTCTACTGATGGCTTAGCGGAATCCTTAGAACCTAACAAATTTGTGAGTTATGAGTTAACTACGAAAATAAAACATGCCATCTTAGGAATTTTCATATCCATTTCCGTTTTTTCTAATTAAACTTAGATGTTTTGCTATAAATTAAAAATTTTATAAAAAATAATTAATGTCAAAAAAAACAAAAAAGATTTAAAAACAAATATAAATTGAAATTTTTTTTGCATATTTACAGCTAAACTGCTAAATTCTAACTTCATATAATATTTTTATTAAAAACCAATAATACATCGTGTCCTTTTTTAATTTGGACAAAAAATATTTTTTTAAATGCTGATGTAATAGCTTGATATCCTAAAAATTTTATATCTTATTATTTGAGATTAAGTTACAAGGGATTTTTATATGATAAAAGATTTTTATTTTTTTAGGGTACTCTACGATGCAAAATCTGGTATAAGGTCATTTTTTCAATATGGACGAATCTAAGGAGCCAAAGGCGTGAGATTAACAAAAACGAAAAATATATATGAGATTAGGCCATTATAGGGAAATATTTTTTTGTTTTTAAATAAAAGTGTTTTTTATGACATTGATATTTGTTGACCTGTAATAATAAAGAAAACACAAATTGTGCCTCTGTTTGTAGTATTTTGTTAGCATAAAAGCTCTCCCCCCCCCCTCAAATATATTAATTTCATCTACTTAATTAAGTATGCATTAAATAGGGTTCACAGTAAATTCGTTTTTATCTATTTCACAAAATCTAAATATTTTTTAAATTAAATTTTTTCATTGATAACACTGGACAACAAAATTTAGACGACCTTAAGCATCATTTATGGCAACTGTTTTTGGTCAAGTATTTGGTGCTAATTACAAATATGAAATCAAATGTCTTAGATTTTTAGTTTGGTGTCAAATTTAAGATTTTCCATTTTTGGGGTATTTTGAACTATTATATTATTAAACTTATGGGTAGTAGCAAATGTTTAAAAATAAATTTAGATCACAGAAACATTCATTAATAACGTAAGGCATTTAAATTTTTTTTTATAATATCTAATTTTTTTATTTTTATAAAATTAGTGGTTTTCGTCCTAAAATCCGTTTTTTGATCCTAAATAACTTGAAAGTACAAATAATTTTAGGCTATAACTTTTTTTAGATATGTTTTTTATTAGAAATCTGAATATGCCAATAGATTTTTTGAAAGATTAATAGTTAAAAAATTTTAGTGAATTTTTTCTAAACTTTGGACGCGGTTTAAAAAATAATTGGACGCATTGGTAAAAAAACTAAACCCGGGGTCATTCTCAAAAAAAAATCGCTACAAAACCCTCAAAAAATCGTTTATGTTGTTTTTTTTGTTGTCCAGTGTAATTGTTCATCGTTTTTTTACATTTACTTACACCCGAAGCAATTGCACAAGCATTTAGAAATCTTATCTAGTTTTTATCTAAATCCACATAAACATAGCTTTAATTTACACATGATTTAAAGGATATATCGGTCCAATTGAATTTTTCCATGAACCATATAAATAAAAATTTTTATAGATTGTCCAAATAATGAATGAAGTCTTAAAGTGCTCCTAAAAACTAAACCCACATTACACCTTGTTATTTGTTGTTTTTTTGCAAAAAATATTTGGCAGTTGAACGTGTGAAAAACTAAAAAGCAAACAATCAATCAATGACCTCGCAAAAGTAATCATTATTTCCCAGTTTGTCTACCACCTCAGGCAAAGGTGAACGGTCCGAGGTTTGCGTCAGGTAATTGGGATAATTCTTAGGTTTGGAATTCCTCGAGAGATATTTTGATGATGGGCCAATGCTTTCATCGTCCGATAGATGCCCTGGAGACCCGTAAAATCGTTTTATTCGTTCAAGATTTTTATCGGGCCACCTCTTCTCGCAAGTCCGTATGGGCGAAATTGTGTTCGGACGATGAAACTATATGTATATAATATAACATATCGCTAATATTTTCGACAAACCGCCATAACTATAACACTACAAAATTATCGAAGCAAAATATGAATAATTTTCATCCAACTTACGTATTTTTTATTTCGACAATTTAAAAATATTTTTTTTTAAATGTGATTTTGGACGTGGCCACTAAAATAAAATTACAATATTTAATTTTGCCAGTTGTTGAAATCAAAAGGGGGAAATCGCCCCCCTTTAAATTTTTTTTTTTAATTTGTAACCAGCGATTAAATTTTATATCAAACATATAATAGAATAGAAATCAATAAAATTGCTATTTTTTTGGAAAATACAGCTTTATAAAATAATTTTGCAAATAAAGTATTAATATTGAAATTCAATAACCCCAGCATTTCCTAAACTGGCTGTTAAATAAATAAAAACACAAGGCAAATCAAAACATTAAGAGATATTATATAATTTTAATAAAAATTTTAGGGCACTATATTTCATTCGGTTTTTGGAAAAGTAGTAAAAACTCTAAATATTAAATTTTTGAAATTTGGATTGTTACTTCAAAAATCTTTAACTATTGTTTTATAATATTTCCTTTCACACAGAGCAGTTCTCCTAAGTATAATTAAAAATCTTATTAAATTTATATTTAAATCTATATAAACATAGTTGACTTATTACATCCCTTTATTTTTACATAGAAAAATTTTCAAAGTTGGAAACAATTTTATGTGGCAAAATTATTGAATAATTTTTCAAAAAACAAATGGTCTCGGCACTTAATAAATTGTGATTCAAAATAAACTAATTATAAATGTTGTGGCTGAACATACTCATTAATGGAGCTTAACCTAATACTTTAAAACACAATAGAATTGCGCAAGAATTGAAGTTGCCACTAAAATTGATGATTAGCCATTTGAAATTTTAAAAATCTGTATAACCATGACTTAACATTAAAAGAAACAAACATTTGACAAAAGAATACATTGTAGACTTTTTTTCTCAAAATTGCCAAAAAATATGTGGTATTTTTTTCCAGACCCTTTTCTTATTAGGAAACATATCTGTCAGTGCTTTGTCCACTTTAATCTACCAAAGTTTATTGAGTGTTTAGGCCTATGCTCTCAGAGGACAGCATGGGGATTTTGCAAATTTCATGCATGTAATAGAGATTAAATTAAACATCATAATTCTAAATTAAATATGAATAGGTATATAAAACATCTTAAACACTTAGATAAAATCAGTGTTGTACTAAATATAGTTTGCCAGCTATATGTATTAATTTTTTTAATATTTATCATATTTTGGTCATTTTATAATTTCACAACTCAGCAGTCTAATAAGCCTATTGTTAAATAAAGACAAAGTAGCATAGGCATAACTCTAAACAATGCCAAAACTCAGTGTAATTAGATCTTATATAAAATAAACAATTTTTGGTTTTTTAAAAGTCAGGTGACACAAAATTTATCTCAGTATTTCCCACCAATTTAATTTAATAAGCCTCAATTTTGTAAACTTATGCCCTTTCATTCAGAAATTTTATGCCACAAATGTTCAAAACAAAACCCAATTTAAAATAGCTTATATATCATATTTTAAAAAAAAATAGCCAGGAAAACATATTTGCCCATGTGGTATGCCTGTCAATATTAAACCATTAAATAAAAATGTAAAAATATATTATATTAAATAACTTTTAAATTAAAATACGTTAAAAATAATAGGCATTTACTTTGCGGCTATTTATAATTGCACCAAGGCCTATTTTTACATTCGATGTACCATAAATAATTTCATCATCAGAGCTGTCATTTTGGAAATTCGTTATAATTTTTTTCATATTTAAATTATTTGGGAATTTATTATTTCACGAAGAAGTTTTAAACAAAAAAACAATGCAACCATCGCGCAAGACTCAGTTCGTTTTTTTTTTAATTTTAAAATATTTACCTTTTGACATTGAACGCTTTTTTACAAAAAGTCGCCAATTTTTGTAATTAGCATTTAAATAGTTTAGGAAAGAAAAGTTTTTAAAAATTTTGAGAAAAAAATAAAATTTCAAAAAATTCAAAATTTTAAAAATTTTTCAAAAATTTAAAATGGGTCTGAACGCGCCCAGACCTAAAAACACTATTAGGTCAATAAAATTGATACATTTAGTTAATTGACATTCATCTATTTTTTAAATTTTACTTTGTGTTAAATAATTAGTAATATACATTAATGATTACACTGGACAACAAAATTCAATTTTTTGAGGGTTTTATAGAGAATTTTCTTGCGATAACGATCCCGGGTTTAGTTTTTTTTCTAAGGCCTCTAATTTTTTTTATAACCGCGTCCAAAGTTCAGATTAAAAAAAAAATTTTACTATCAATTCTACAAAAAATCTATTGGTATATTCAGATTCCTTATAAAAAAAACATATCAAAAGGTTATACATAAATTTTTAGCAATTTACTTTCAAGTTGGATCAAAAAACGGGGGTGGGTCTGAAAAGCAAAATCCCAAAACGCAAAATCCCAAAGCAAAATCACAAAAAGCAAAATCCCAAAAAGCAAAATCCCAAAAAGCAAAATCCTTAAGTAATAAATCATTTTTTGGCGGGAAACTTGCTTTTTGGGATTTTGCTTTTTGGGATTTCGCTTTTCATACAAAAATTTTTTTTCGTTTTTTGGCATTTGTCGGTGTTTTATGGATTTCTTTGATGTTTTAAGTAATTTTAAGTAATTTCTTGAGGATTTTGCTTTTCAGACAAAAATTTTATTTTTGTTTTTGGCATTTGTCGGTGTTTTATGGATTTCTTTGATGTTTTAAGTTTTAAGTAATTTTGGGGTATTTTGCTTTTCAGACAAAATTTTTTTTTGGCATTTGTCGGTGTTTTATGGATTTCTTTTATGTTTTAAGTAATTTTAAGTAATTTTTTGGGGATTTTTCTTTTCAGACAAAATTTGTTTTTCGTTTTTTGGCATTTGTCGGTGTTTTATGGATTTCTTTGATGTTTTAAGTAATTTTTGGGGGATTTGGCTTTTTAGACAAAAATTTGTTTTTGGCATTTGTCGGTGTTTAATGGACTTCTTTGATGTTTTAAGTAATTTTGAGTAATTTTTGGGGGATTTTGCTTTCAGACAAAAAAATTTTTTTTGTTGCATTTGTCGGTGTTTTATGTATTTCTTTGATGTTTTAAGTTTTAAGTTTTTTGGGGATTTTGCTTTTCAGACAAAATTTTTTTGTTTTTTGGCATTTGTCGGTTGTATTTCTCGGGTGGGTCTAAAAAGCAAAATCCCAAAACGCAAAATCCAAAAAAGCCAAATCCCAAAAAGCAAAATCATAAAAAGCAAAATCCCAAAAAGCAAAATCCTTAAGTAATAAATCATTTTTTGGCGGGAAACTTGCTTTTTGGGATTTTGCTTTTTAGACACACTGCCTTCTAGCATAAACAACGCCTATATTTTAACAAAAGAAAATCCCAGGGATGACAATTTTGGTCCTTGGGATAGTAGAACATATTTAAAACTTTATTTTTTGCAGCGCCAAGAGGGATATTACGGTCCATATTACATGCGAAACAATACAATATGTCAACAAAAAAAAATTAATCAGAAAGATTATTTGTTCCATTAGAGCCTCGACCCAATAAAAACCTTGTAATTATTTTAAATAGTCAATATTTTATTATAAAAAAAAGAGCAAACTTTGCAAAAAAAATTTCATATTTAACTGATTTTGAAAATACAAAACCCTTAATATCTGGCTGAATATATTATATAAGAAAAAATAAAACGCATGGAAATTGCTAAAAAGACATTCCGTTTGTTAGTTCTTCTACTCTATTTGAGCAAATAAAATTTTTATTAAAAAAGAATTTAACTTCTAAGCAAACTTTTAAAAATTATTAGATATGGGTTTTCAGCCAAGGGATATGAAACAAATATAAAATGTAAAATCATATATAAAAAAACAGAGAGTTTTCCTAACTGCAATTAACTCTAACAAGCGTAACACTCTACACAGAGAAAATGTTATTTTTTATTAAAAAATTTTGTTCACAAGGATTAGCTTATTTACATATTGATAAGCCTATAATTTAGGTAATTTATATGTTACAGCGTTGGTATTTAAAAATTTAGCCGTAAAGTAAAAAACAAATGACCACCCAGTTTCTTGGGACCTTTATTTTTGCATGGTTAAAGCGACTATTCTACCTTTAATATATTTTTTTCAAAATTGAGATGTGAGTTAGAAAAGATGAAAATCAACAAATCGAATTTAGTGTTTGTAACTGATCAAGAAAAGGCAATTATTAAGGCTGTAGGAAATGTTTTTGTTGATTCTAAATTTTTAATGTGCACCCGGCACCTAAAAAACAATATTGTTAATTATCTAACCACCAAACAAAGAGTTCCTTTAAATGTTAGACAGAAAATTATGAATAAAATATTTGATAAAAACGAAGGAATGGTATTTCTAATAGAATATTTTTTCAGCGTAGCAATAGTTTAATGGAATATTGTTTTCAGCCTACTACCAACTACCTTTTATTTAAAGCTTATTTTAAAAAAGATTTAGAGCATCTTTTGTTTAAATATATTTTTAAACCATTAATAAATAAAACATGCACAATTTTAATAACCAATAATATTAGTGAATCAATAAATCATGTTTTCAAACGACAAATTGATTGGCAACCCCAATCCTTAATGCCATTAATAAATAGTTTATATGAAATTGCAAAAAATCATGATTTTTATTTTGAAAGGGCATTTATAAGTCTAGGAGAGTATTATTTAATAGATAAAGATGAAGAAACATTAAAAATTTGGTTTGATTTAATAAGAAAAGATAATGCATCTCAGTCAATTAATTATATTCAATCAAGTAATAAAGCCTTTAAAACGCCAAAACCAAAAGGCTCTAAAAAGTTACATCAATGTAAAAGCCCCAAAGCTGTAAAAACAATTACAAAAAAAAATTATTTTATAGAAATTAGTGGTTAATACATTTTTTGAGGTATATCCTTTTTTTATATTGAATTAATTATTAAGTGTTACATGACTGTATATTGACAACCGTTTTAAATTACAATAACGAATTTGAATTTCACATTATTAGTTAAAAAAACCTTTGTGAACTAATTTTGTTGGTTAATATTAAAAGAAAATTTCAATAAATTAATTTGTTGTAACACAATTTTTATCTAAGGAAATTAGTGTTAAATTTCTGTATTGGTAGGACCAAAGAGTGCTAGCGCCCAACGGTAAATTTTTTTACAACAAATTGATTTACTGAAATTCTTTTAATATATAACCAACAATATTAATTCACAAAAGCAATGTTTTTTAACAAATTATAGAAATTGATAAATTTCTTAATTGTAGTTTGAAACGATTGTCACGAACACTTAATAATTGATTCAATATGAAAAAAAGATATATCTCAAAAAATGATATTAACAAGCCCACTATCTATAAAACATTTTTGTTTTTTTTTGTAATTGTTTTTGCCGCTTTGAGAGGCTTTTACATTGATGTGTTTCTTCGTTCTTATCTATTAAATAATAATCCCCTAAAGAATGTCCTTTCAAAATTACACAGATGATTTTGTGCAATTTCATAAAATTCATTAATTAATGGCATTAAAGATTGGGGATTCCAATCAATTATTTATTTAAATACATGATTAACGGATCATTGTTATTAAAAAATGCATATTTTATTGATCAAAGGTTCAAATACATACTTAAATAAAACATCTTCCACATCCTTTTCAAAATATGACTTAAATAATGGGTAATTAGTTATAGGCTCAGAACAATATTTTATTAAATAATTACTTTGTTGCAGAAATATCTTATTCCTTTGCGCCAATACAAGTCCTACATTTTTATCAAATATTTTGTTGATAATTATTTGTCTGACTTTTAGACAAACACCTTGTTTTGTGGTCAAATAATCCAGAATATTTTTATTTAGGTGCCGCGTGCACAGAAAAAATTTAAAATAAAAACATTTTTTAAAGCCTTTGAAATAGCTTTCTCTTGGTCTACAAATATTAATTTGGATATGTTTGCTTTAATATTTTCTAACTCGCACCTAAGTTTTGAAAAAAAAAATATAAAAGGTTGAAAAATCACTTTGACCATGCAAAATAGGCCCTAAAAAACTGGATGATCGTTTGTCTTTTTTTGTTTAACTGCTAAATTCTTAAAAACAATTGCTGTCACAAATATGCCTATGCAAGTTTTGTCAACATGTAAAAAAGCTGAACCTTGGGAACAAAATTTTTTAATAAACAAAAGCATATCTTTAGTAAAAAGTTATGTTATTCGGTGTGTTTTTACGTAACATACGGTGTGAATGAAGGGGTGCTCATTTAATGAGTTAATAGTGTGCAAAATATTATCAGCATGGTTATCTGAACTGTTGTTTGTTGCTATGTAATACAAACATTTAAGTTTATACATATATATTAATTGCAAATAAACAAGCATTTTCATTTTTTTGTTATGCATATGACAATTAAATATGCAATATGTTCTTTGTAAATCGCATATTTAAGATTATATCTAATAATAAATATTATCATATATAAACGTTATGTTATGAGAACATTAACAAGAGAAAATTTTTAACCAAAAAACAAAATACCCCCCGAAAGTTTTTTCTTTGTTAAAAAGCTAATTCCTTAATTGCTTTACCGTATGAACAAATGCAAAAAAAAATTTGTCTAAAAAGCAAAATCCCAAAAATTACTTAAAATTACTTAAAACATCAAATAAATACATAAAACACCGACAAATGCCAAAAAACAAAAAAATGTTATGCCCAGGCACGATTCTAGACCCCTTTTGGGGGGAGGGGGGAGGGCAGTGCCCCCCAAAAGTTTTTGGTTGCTCCCCCCCCCCCCCCCCCCCCAAAAAAAAATAATTGAATTTGCCCCCCCCTCCCAAATTTAATTTGCCCCCCCCCCCCCCCCCAAAAAAAAATATATAGTAATTTTATTTCTTCCACATAATATAATTAAATTTGCTCCGTCAAAAATATCTAAAATATATTATCTTAAAAATTTTTACCTTTTTTAAAAGTGTTTTTATTCATTAATACTTCTCATCCGCAAGAGAGATCAAACCAACGCAGAAATATATAAAAAAAATTGATTTTATAGACAGCTTTATATTTGTGAAAGCAATTCATAACTCTGATGCCTAAGAAATTTTCTCACTTGTCATCAATCTATTGTTAGAATATAATCTAGAACCAAAGAACCTGCTCGCACAATGCTACGATGGGGCGAACTAATGCCCTGGGGAAAAGGTGGTGTTCAAGTATATCTAAGCAAATAGCTGGACACCATGTCTCGTATATTCACTGCTTTAACCACCGATTGCATCTTGTTGTAAAAGATTGTCCTATTTTAAGTAAAGGGAAAGATTTTTTTGATTTTTCTTCCATTCATAAATTTTTTCAACATGATGCAATCAAGGAAGTTAGTGAATGCGGGACCATATCCCGCCTGTTGCCCCATTGGTGGTGTGGTCACTACCTGCCTATTGTTTTTTTTTTAAATTACACAGAAATGCTTAATGCTCTTTTAAAAATTAAAAATAAAAAAACTTTTATATTTTCAGGTCACAGGGCCGAATCGGGGTTTTTTGACCATATTTATAATCATCTATTTATTTTTGTATTTAATTGAATAATTATTTTATTTATTAAAAATAATTATAGACTAATTTCAATGCAGAACGCTTTATATTTCTAAAACTTCTGATTTGATACACCATTGTTTGTTAGAAATTAAACAATTAAGAAATAAAAATACATTTGAAGATTTATTCAAAAATTATTTTGAAATTAATATTTTTTTAAATGACAATAATTTATCTTTGGATATAAGAAACTAAACCTAAAGATTTTTCTGATTTTTATTTATTTTCTACTCATAAGTTTGAAAATATTTTAAATATTAAGAATAAAGAAAGTATTTTATTTTAATATTATTGATTGATTTATATTTTGATAATAGATTTTTTACCGTTAATAGTTATTTAAAATCTTTAGATTCCCTTTATAAATTTGATTAATATTTTAGATATAAATAAATTAGAGCCTATTTTAAAAATAAGTAATATTGATTAAAATTCATTATCTAAAGAAATTGGCGTAGCCAAAAATTTTTTAATAAGAAACTTAATAATTACAAAGAATGTGTTCCTATTGATTTTGTTAAATTTTTATATAATTACAAAGATGCGTTTTCTAATCTATTTAATATTTTTCCTATAAGCTTGTTAATTGGCTCTTCAACGTCGAGTTGTGAGGCCACATTTTCTTCTTTAAAAGGATAATAACTTCTTGCTGTTAAGTAGTGACCTGCGTAAAGGTTATTTGGTTTTTCAAGGACACGAAAAATCATTAACTGGGGCGTTAAATTTTGATGAATTTTATAATTTAATCAAAACAACCTCTTGGATAAAATTGTTAGATTAATAAAAAACACTGCTCATAATCAGCTAATTATTTACTATTTAACATGGTTGCAATTTTTTTTATGCGCATTTAACGTTTAAGTTTAGGTTTTATTTAATTTTTACCCTAATATTAATTACTAGTTATATATAACCAGTGTTTTTTCATATATATTCTTCCAAACATACTTATACAATTTGTTTTCATGATAATCAATCTTATTTTACTATTCATTTTCTAAAATCCAAAGTTTTATATAATTTATTTTTATCATTCATATATATTATATTTCTAATTTTTATGCGCATTGATACCAAATTATAAAATACTTAAAATAAATTTCAAAATCTCATATCTTTTTAAGCAATTGATATTAGTGAAAACAATTAATTTTAACTCATATATCCAAATTATAAACGCAAATTTTTTTTTATTTAGAATATAATAAATTACTATTAAGTTGTTAAAAAATTTTGAACATGGAATCTATTGTTGTACATGTATATTTTTTGCCGTGACGACCGAAGGTCACGGCCAATTTTGCCGCCGAAGGCAACAATAAATTTTTTTCTGCCCCCCTCACGATTTTTTTTGCCCCCCTAAAATGGAAAAGCTAGAATCGGGGCTGGTTATGTCTGAAAAGCAAAATCCCCCCAAAATTACTTAAATTTACTTTAAACATCAAAGAAATACAACGGATATATGGCAAAAAACAAAAAAAAATTTTGCCTGAAAAGCAAAATCTCCCAAAAATTACTTAAAACTACTTAAAACATCAAAGAAATCCATAAAACACCGACAAATGCCAAAAAACCAAAAAAAAAAAAACTTTTCTGAAAAGCAAAATCCCCTAAAAATTACTTAAAATTACTTAAAATATCAAAGAAATCCGTAAAACACCGACAAATGCCAAAAAACGAAAAAAAAATTTTGTCTGAAAAGCAAAATCCCCCCAAAATTACTTAAAATTACTTAAAACGTCAAAGAAATCCATAAAACACCGACAAATGCCAAAAACAAAAAAAAATATTTTTGTCTGAAAAGCAAAATCCCCCAAAAATTACTTAAAATTACTTAAAACATTAAAGAAATCCATTAAACACCGACAAATGCCAAAAAACAAAAAAAAAATTTGTCTGAAAAGCAATTACTTAAAATTACTTAAAACATAAAAGAAATCCATAAAACACCGACAAATGCCAAAAACCAAAAAAAAATTTTGTCTAAAAAGCAAAATTCCCAAAAAATTACTTAAAATTACTTAAATCATCAAATAAATCCATAAAACACCGACAAATGCCAAAAAACGAAAAAAAAATTCTGAAAAGCAAAATCCCCAAAAAATTACTTAAAATTACTTAAAACATCACAGAAATCCATAAAACACCGACAAATGCCAAAAATCAAAAAAAATGTTATGTCTGAAAAGCAAAATCCCAAAAAAATTACTTAAAACATCAAAGAAATCCATAAGACACCGACAAATGCCAAAAACCAAAAAAAAATTTTTTGTCTGAGAAGCAATCCCAAAAAATTACTTAAAAATACTTAAAACATCAAAGAAATCCATAAAACACCAACAAATGCCAAAAAACGAAAAAAAAATTTTTGTCTGAAAAGCAAAATTCCCAAAAAATTACTTAAAACATCAAAGAAATCCATAAAACACCGACAAATGCCAAAAAATGAAAAAAAAATTGTCTGAAAAGCAAAATTCCCAAAAAATTACTTAAACTTACTTAAAACATCAAAGAAATCCATAAACACCGACAAATGCCAAAAAACAAAAAAAAATTTTGTCTGAAAAGCAAAATCCCCAAAAATTAATTAAAATTACTTAAAACATCAAAGAAATCCTTAAAACACCGACAAATGCCAAAAAAAACAAAAAAAAAATTTTTGTCTGAAAAGCAAAATCCCAAAAAGCGAAATCCCCAAAAAATTACTTAAAACATCAAATAAATCCATAAAACACCGACAAATGCCAAAAAACGAAAAAAAAAAATTTTGTTTGAAAAGCAAAATCCCAAAAAGCATAATCCCAAAATATTACTTAAAACATCAAAAAAATCCATAAAACACCGACAAATGCTGTCTGAAAAGCAAAATCCCAAAAAGCAAAATCCCAAAATATTACTTAATACATCAAAGAAATCCTTAAAACACCGACAAATGCCAGAAAACAAAAAAAAATTTTGTTTAAAAAGCAAAATCCCTAAAAGCAAAATTCCAAAAAGCAAGTTTCCCGCCAAAAATTGATTTATTACTTAAGAATTTTGCTTTTTGGGATTTTGCGTTTTGGGATTTTGCTTTTCAGACCCACCCTTGCAGAATTACGGAAAATGTTTATAAATAGCTATTGCTTGGCCTTTTGTTCCTATTATTCTATGCATTAATTTACTTTAGCTGCTATAGTTATAGAAAATTAACGTTTTTTTTAATTTAAGGCTTAGTGTAAATAACAAACAGTCTTGCATATTTTTTTTTTAAAAATTTGTATTCTTTTTTGTCACTTTGTCCGAAAAAACTAACCAGTGCTGGCCAAGCTAACCTTTACTTCAAAATGTTTAATTTTAATACATGTCCTTTTAAATGCTTGTAAATATTAATTTCAGCTTTATATTCAATTTTTTTTGATTTACAAATGTTAAATGCATTTAAAAAATTATAATAGTTTTTTGGTTAATTAAAATTGTTCTCTTTTATAAAATCGTTTTAATAACCTAAGGTGGGCCTTTTAATATTTGACATTTTTGTTATATTTATAATTGTTGATGCCTAAAAAAATTAAAAAACGTAATAGAACAAATTAAACAGCCATTAAACTTGATTGGTTAAAATCAATAATTCGAGGTTTTGTGTTTCTTGTCCATTTTTAGAACGATATTATGGCCGAAGATATGCCCACTTTTAAAGTATATTATTTTAGTTTATAATTGCCTTATATGCCATGCCACGAAAATTTTAAGGGTTAATTTAATCTATTTAGGTAGAGATTTTTTTGAAAGACATTTTTTTTTTTTTATCTATTGTTGATTATTGAATTGTTTTAAAATTGATAGTTTGGCTTTGTCGACTGTTTTTTTTGTTTTAATCTGTTTTATCTGATAAAATATTTATTCTAGGGCATGTCAAAACTCAGGAGTCTAGAAGAAGTTCATAAACTCTGGAGTTTTTATTAAAATTTGCTAGTTAATATATGTAATTATTACATAATTAGCTGCTCTTTCATTTATTTACAACTTTCATTAAACAAAAATGAGTTTTGACTACAAAAATACAAATTCCAATAATTCAATAAGCTAATGTTTACTAGTAAAATCCAAATAACTAAAACTCCGGAACTCTGGAGTTTATGGACTCCTTCCCGACTCCCGGAGTTTTGATATGCATTAATTTATTCGCATTGTGACTTTTTTATGCTTATTTATAGTTAGTCTTGGTTGGCGATGGTGGAACTGGAAAAACAACATTTGTGAAACGTCACTTGACTGGTGAATTTGAAAAAAAATATGTTGGTAAGCCTGTCTGTTTAATTTTTTTTTTTAAATTTTCTTGAATCAAGTTGTCATTTTATTTTGGCATTTATGAAAATATGCATTTTGTGAATATTAAATTTAAAAGATTTTTTTTGATTATTTAGCTACCTTGGGTGTTGAAGTTCATCCTTTGGTCTTTCACACAACTAGAGGTCCTATTAGATTTAATGTGTGGGACACTGCTGGTCAAGAGAAATTTGGTGGTTTACGTGATGGATATTATATTCAAGGTTTGTTTTCTTTTATGCTTTTTTGCCTTAGTTGCTGGTTCCATATATAAGCTGATGTTTGCCTTGTTGAATTTATACACTCTATGTGTATAGAAAGTTATTAAGTCTATAAATTAAGCTAAGAAAAGTCTTAATATATTATCTTATTGTTTTTTTTGTAAGTATAATTTTAATTGTTTAAAGCCCAACATTATGAAATAATTAATAAAAATATATTTTGGGTATAAATTAATTTGTTAATTAATGATTTTAAGTATTTTTTTCTCTATCTCAAAGGGTACATATTGCAATGTGTGTTTTGTTTTTCAAAAAAATTTAGCAATTCATTGTTTTTTTATCCTTTTTTTTAATATTTTTTAGGGTAACACCCATTTATATATTATGTGTTAAATTGTTTTTTTAAATGCTAGATATTACTTATCTTTGCCCATAATGCATGTTAGTTGTGTTCTAAATGACAAACAAATATTATGTGGCTATATTAGCATTAAATTTAAAATTCATCATCTTATCATTGAAGATTTTATTTTGTCAAAAATAAAATTTACCTCAAACTAATAGTTGTATTAAGTTTCTATTTATAAAAGCCAAAAAATATTAAAGCACCATGATGTATGGCTTTTTATATGCACTAATAAAGGTCAGCACTAAAGCTTATTTTGGTCAGTATTAAAATGGGAAAATATAATTATTCTGGAATTTCTGTTATAATAGACTTTGGCCAATGTTTATTTTGACATCTTTGAATAAAATTTCTTCAAAAACTAGAATATAAAATTTCCAAAATAATTGATTAAGTATAATTGTAATTTTTTTGAAATGCCTGTTTTTTTCAATAATACCTAAATTCTATATTTGTTTATACAAGTATTTTGCTTGAAATGCTTATTGGATTTGATGTTTGGTGCTCTTTTTAAGCTTATTTCTGAATAAATGTACACGTTAATAATCAATAAAAAACTGTTATGTCATTTTTCTTAGCCTATATCTTAAAATGAGAGCTCAGGCTATTTATTTATATAACTGGCACCCAATCAAATATCTATCTAACCTGATTTTGTGGATTGCTTTACTTTGATTAACAATTTTTATCCAAAATTAGCATGGCACCTATGTTTTTTGGTAATGGTATTATAAAGTCAAGTCATTACATCCATTTTAACTGTTTTTTGTATATTATGTATATTGCCCAAAAGCCCTATGTTTTTTGAATGATTGTACTTTTGGTTCTATAAATGTTACAATTACATAAATATACAAGAATTTCATTAGTTTCAAATAATTTTATAAGTAGGAAAAAATATAGTAATTTTAAATGTAACTAATTATTAGGCGTTTTTTAAGGGCATGTGCAAAGTGAGTTTTTATTTTCAAGAAATTTTCAAAATTTTTATTTCAGGAAAAGCAATTTATGCGCATATACTAAATTTGGAAACTTTTAGAAAATTTGTTGAAAATTTTACAAAAATAAAAACTCAGTTTGCACGTGCCCTAATATACAAAATATAATTTTGAATCCTAATGCATCCATTACTTATATAAATTGTAATTGATATATTTTTTAATAGCTTATTTTAAATAACTCACCAGAACCTAATAAAATTATGCATTTATATAAACTATATTCTATATTTTATACTCTTACAAGATTCCTAAACCCATTTAAAAAAATTATGCCCTTTTTCTTAAATATTAAAATTGACTGTGCGTCAGTTCATATATATAATATATTGATTTGTTTATATACTCCTATTTTATGTAATCGCAAAAAAAAATTATGTGGATTTGACCTATTTTTTCATTTAAAGCTAATTTTAGAATGCAAAAATTATTTAGTTAAATTCTTACTAGATGTTTATGCTGTTTAATTTTTCATTTTCACAATTTTTTTGTTTACAAAAATGATATTTTTTTAATTGAGAAAATAACTTTATGGATATATTTGCGTATTTGGAGATTAATAATGTTTTGATGTTTATCACGTTTATGAAAAATACATTACAAGTTTAAACATTTTTGCTACCTTTGATCCCTTCTTTCGTATGAGAAATAAAATTTTAAGCCCTATTTGGATATTGTCAGGAATAAGCCTTTCATTAGGTTGCGTTTAAAATTCCAAATTATATTAAAAAAATGTCTAGACGCAACTCTAAAATTTGGTGAATGTTATTTATGTTTTTTAATTATTTCACAAATATTATAAATAAACAAAATCTTTAAGTTTTTTATTTTTCTTGTACCACTTAATCGTAAACTCGATTTTTTAATAATTTAATTTCTCGTGTAACCGCATGATTATTTTTTTATATATTAAGCTAATTGCGCAATTATCTTGTTTGACGTTACCTCCCGAGTGACCTATAAGAACGTTCCCAATTGGTATAGAGATTTAGTGCGTGTGTGCGAAAATGTTCCAATTGTCTTGTGTGGAAATAAAGTCGACATTAAAGACCGTAAAGTCAAGGCTAAATCGATCGTGTTTCATAGGAAGAAAAATTTACAAGTTTTTTTTGTTATCCACCACGCGTTCAAATTTAGGATTTGTACAAATTAAATTTTTTTACCTGTATATAATATGTCCAACCTGTAGCGTACTATTAATTTAGAATTTTGTTTGTCTGTCAACTGATTTTTCGCCCACTTATAGAAATTATAGGCAAAAATAAAAAAAACTCTGCATTTTTTTTATTTGGATTTTTATAATTCATTAAATTTTACATTTTTTTGATTGTCTTTATATGTTTTTTTTGTAAATTTATACAATTGGTCAATCATTTATTTTGAAACCAATTTATAAGCCAAACTTTGACTTTTCAAAAATGTTGATGGCCCATTTAAGTTTTTTTTAATTGAATACCACAAATTTTATTCATGGCTTTATAATTTACGTTTTCATCATGTATGAGTCAATTGTTTTCTCTTATAGTATTATGATATAAGCGCCAAGTCTAACTACAATTTTGAGAAACCGTTTTTGTTCCTGGCGAAAAGATTGTTGCAAGACCCAAATTTGGAATTTGTTGCTATGCCAGCCCTTGCTCCACCTGAAGTAGCCGTTGATCCAAATTTGTTGAACCAGTATGAGGCTGAATTGAAGGTTAATTTTATTTTACTCATTCATCCATTCGAGTTAAAAAGCTGCGAAAAAGCCCATTTTTAGGCTAAAATCGATTTTTTTATTTTTTAGAAAATGTGGTATAAATATAGGAGTTTAGAAAATATTTATAGAATTGCAAATTTTTTTCTAAATTTTTTTATTATTTATGATATCAGTCTTCCCAATTGTTTATATAATTTTTTAAAAACAAAACAATGGAATCAGTCAAAAAATGGGCCCCTTCGCAGCTTTTAATAATATTTTTAAATCATGATTTTTAAGTGAGTTATAGCTATGTTTATATAAATATACATATAAATTTAACAAAGTGTTAAATATACTTTGAGCAACTTAGGATATAAGAAGATATTGTAAATAATGGATAATATTTTTTTGGTGTACAAACTCAAATTTAAAGAAAAATGGCTAACCCTAATACGAGTTTAAGATCTGATTTTCATCATTAACTTATTTCGCGTTCAAAAAATTTTTGTTTTAAAATCATTTTTATAAAAATTCAATCCTAATTAATAGAATTGAAGAAATTTAAAAATAGAAAAATAATATAAAATTTTTGAAATTAAATATTTTTTGCTAAACATATCTTTGAATTTCATATATGTTATATTCTAGACTGCTCAAGCTACAGCATTACCTGATGACGATGAAGATTTGTAAAAACTGAATTTAACGATATTTTATCCATATAATTTATTATGCTTTTTATTTTAACATTTTATTTTGTTCTTTATTAACTCTGCCAAAAAAATGAATATTTTATTATGATTGTTGACACATTTCGGTATAATTTTACAATGTTCACCAAATGTTTAAAACTGTTAATTATTTTTTCACTAAAATACTTATCGATTTTTAATATAGCAAAACATTTTTCATATCAAATTTAATAAGCTTGCCAAAGGCTCAAGGTACTGCTATCATTAAAAAAAACTAGTTTCATCAAAATGAAATATCAATGTAATATGCCTGTTTACTTGCCTAACAAATTTTTATTTAATGGCCACAGCTGAACGTTTAAATTTATAGAACACAAATAAAACTTTAAACAAATAAAAATGAAAAAGTATATATCAAAATAGAAATCTAAAAGCTTACTTTATTTAAATCGCGGGCAATTTGTAGTGTATATAGATTCAGCACATCTTTTTTAAATATTTTTATAAAAATATGATAAATAGAATGGAAAACAAAAAGACTTAACGATCCTTAGATTTTGTAAAGTTGCGTTAACGAATCGGGGTTTAGTTATCACCCTCCAATTTTTTTACATTGCGTCCATAGTTAAAAGAATTCAGAAATTTTTTTAAGGGCACGTGCAAAGTGAGTTATTATTTTCGTGAAATTTTGAAAATTTTATTCTGTAATAAAACGCGAAATTTTAAAAAGTTGCCAAATATAGTTTTATATAATATGCTTTTGCTAAAATTTTTTTTAAAAGTTAAATAAAATCAAAATTTAACGAAAATAAAAACTCACTTTGCACGTGCCCTAAACAAAAGTTTTCAAAAATCTATTCATATTTAATTTCTTTAGGGTGCGTTCAGACTCGTTTCATTTTTTTTAAAAATTTTGAATTATTAAAATGCTAATAACAAAAGTTGGCGACTCTTTGTAAAAAAGCATACAATGTCAAAAGGTAAATTTTTTTATAATTTTTAAAAATTTTATAAAAAAATGAAATGAGTCTGAACGCGCCCTACATAAATTATACAATTTATTTTCAGTATATCAACTTTTTGAGAGTTATGATTTAACAACTGAGATCAAACCTGCCATCTTAAGGAAAATCAAATCCTTTTACCGTTTTTCCTAATCAAACTTAGTCAGTTTTAACATTGAAAATTTTAGAAAATAAGTTAAAGGATTCAAAAACAAAAATAAATTAAAATTTTCTTTTTGCATAATCACAATAGTTAAACTGCTAAATTTATATTTCAAATAATATTTTCATATAAAATCTATAATATATCGTGTCTTATTAAAGTTTGGACGCAAAATGTTTTGATCTAAATGTCAATGTAAGAGCGGGGCCGGGTGGGAATGCGATTGTCCCAAATCTAGTAAAAAGCCCAAATCCAGAGAAAAAATTTACCGCTTGGAAAAATTTAACATAATCTGTTCTGCTTGTAATTTTTGCCGTTAGTATTAATTTATACCTATATTATTTATAATTGATTTAGGTTAAGGAGTTGAAACCTAGATATTTAAAGGATTTATAGATTTACCTTTTTATCCTCTTAACCATTATTGCTATGATTACAGTATTGCTATGATTAAAGTCTCTTTTTATTATTGATATTATATTATATGTTTTTGAAATATATAATAAAATAGAATATATAATAAAATAGCTGTATAGAAAAGCTAAGACCTGAATAAATTTACGTTTTTATTAAAAAATTTCTCGCTTGCTATTTAATTATAAAATAAATATTAATTAGTTTTTGACTATTTCTTCATGATTTTTATATTTTGACTTACAAATATTAAATTGTAGGTTCAAAAATCTATGTAATAGATATAATATTGTTGAGGCTAAGCTTGCTATTTAATTATAAAATAAATATTAATTAGTTTTTGACTATTTCTTCATGATTTTTATATTTTGACTTACAAATATTAAATTGTAGGTTCAAAAACCTATGTAATAGATATAATATTGTTGAGGCTAAGCTTGCTAATTAATTATAAAATAAATATTAATTAGTTTTTGACTATTTCTTCATGATTTTTATATTTTTGACTTACAAATATTAAATTGTAGGTTCAAAAACCTATGTAATAGATATAATATTGTTGAGGCTAAGCTTGCTATTTAATTATAATATAAATATTAATTAGTTTTTGACTATTTCTTCATGATTTTTATATTTTGACTTACAAATATTAAATTGTAGGTTCAAAAACCTATGTAATAGATATAATATTGTTGAGGCTAAGCTTGCTATTTAATTATAATATAAATATTAATTAGTTTTTGACTATTTCTTCATGATTTTTATATTTTGACTTACAAATATTAAATTTCAGGTTCAAAAACCTATGTAATAGATATAATATTGTTGAGGCTAAGCTTGCTATTTAATTATAATATAAATATTAATTAGTTTTTGACTATTTCTTCATGATTTTTATATTTTGACTTACAAATATTAAATTGTAGGTTCAAAAACCTATGTAATAGATATAATATTGTTGAGGCTAAGCTTGCTATTTAATTATAATATAAATATTAATTAGTTTTTGACTATTTCTTCATGATTTTTATATTTTGACTTACAAATATTAAATTGTAGGTTCAAAAACCTATGTAATAGATATAATCTGATTAATTATTTTTCTCACAAACTAACATTTTTAATATTATTAACAAATTTAATATAGTTAATTATTAAAATTTCTACGTAAAGTAAAAATGGTTGTAATATTTTTGATGACTAAGCTCTTAGTATTATGTTTAAATAATAAAAATTTAAAAGTTAAAAAGATATTAAGATAATATTTATCATAATTATTTAGAATTTATTAATAATTCACTATCACAAAACAATAAGAATATTACAAAAGATAATATAAAATATTGCTGCAATTTATCAATGATAAGGTAATTTAATTGTTTTACATATTTATCAAAGAGTGAAATGAACAAGAATTGTAAATATTATCATAATTTTTGAGAATTTATTGATTATCCACTATCACAAATCAATAAAAATAATACAAAAGATTATATAAAATATTGCTGCTACTAAATTTCTTAATTATGTGGTAGTTTAATTGTTTTATAAAAAATAAAAAAGTGTACAAGACTTATAAATGCTTTAAATCATTATAATTTGAAATATGATATTTAAGGGCAAACTTATAGTTATTATATTTAAAAATTCTTTGAACAATAAAAAAATGTACGAGATTAAAATAACATAAATTAAAAAAAATTATATTTTTTAACTAATTAAATTTTTAGCATATTCATTGAATCTGAGTATCACATTATTTAATTGTTTTATCTATATAACAAAAAAAGACATGTAATTGCATTAAAATGTAAAAATTTTATTAAAGATATTATTTAAAAAAATGTTAATATGATAAAAGAATCAACTTGACTAAATATTAAATCGACTAGACTATTTTAAAAATAAATATTGAATTAAAATATGTTACAAAATAAAACACTTCAAAAGCATGGTCATAAAAGGTATATAAAAGAAACTAAACTTAATCAGCTAGTGGTCTCCTTCTTTTTTTCAATATTCTCATCATATCTAGCTCTTCATTAATTTTATCAATAAATTTATAATCATCGATAACATTGGTTGTATATTGATTTATAGCCTTTTTTATGTTTATCTCTTTTTGGATTTTTTTTATTTTTGGGTACCTTACACATTTGTTGTAGTCAACTAGATCTTTATCATGTTCATTTCTCAATTGAATTTTATATAAAAAAGCTATCGTTTTAGACTTAAGTGTGACTTTCTTGTTCATTTGAGAAAAGTTGAGTGAAAACTCTCAACATGATTATTTGTTCGCGGGCCATCAACCCCAAAACGGACCCACAAATCTTTCTTAAACCTCGCTAATGGGGACACCCAAGTATTATAAAAATAATTCATAAATCGTTGAATACCAGGTTGCCCCATTACCGAAGTATGTTCAAGTGAGTTCCACTCGGGACGAAAAGCCATTTGCGTGTAATAATTCAGTGCAAGAAGAAAAATATGCACCACCAAAAGGTTTTTTAATTTGATTTTAAATATAATCCGGAGACGATAATGATTCTTACGCACGTTCACATACAAACCTTGGGATTTTTTTCAGAGATATCACTAAATCATTCAATCGATAGTAGCCACGGGGTTATTAATAACAGGGACGTTTTAATGGTCATCTGATAAAAGCGAAATTAAGAATCAGTTAAAAAAACCGCATTATGACAGAAGTTTAGACGATTGTTCAAAATCAATTTGAATCCGGACATCTAGGGGCAACACAGACCTGTTGTTGCTTTATCTCGTGCAGTTTATAATGTCGGTCCATTTAAGAATCCTCGCCGACAAAGTGAATCGTCGAAGTGTTAGCAAGTAAGTGTCCAGTAATTTATCAAAATTAACCAGACAAATTACTCTACCAACTAGGAGCGTCCATGCCTTAGCATTCCCTAAATCGAGAAAAAGGTAATAATTTGTCAATCTCTACAATGTCCTGGGCGGATAAGTTTTTTTTTGTTGAATTAATGTGGGCTCCATTAGTAGTGCCCTTGCGTCAATAACTCCGCACTTGGGAATGCCACCGACCGTTAAATCCTTTAATGTTGTACCGACTATCCCCTAAAAGGTTACCTGCCGTTTATATATAATAACAGCGAGGAGTTGCCGGTCGACATTGTTTATGGTCAGAAAAGTCATATCTGATGGTAAAAATCGACGTTGGTTCTTTTTATTCTTTTTTGAAATAATTATTCGCAGTCTTTCTTACTGCGGGCCGAGAATTTAACCTCCGGCACCGCATTAATTTCCTTGTTGCATTCTCTAATTCATTACATCTAATCCTGAAAACCTAGTTAGGGTGAGGTAGCTAGTATAAAAGTGCATCTAGTTTAGGGTTGGAACGTAAGACGAGTTTAGGGTTTGGTTGATGAACATAATTCCCAAGCTAAGTTTGACCTAAACGTTCCGTTTTAATCTGGACATCAAGTTAAGCCAAGACGAATAATAAGTCGAACGAAAAATCGCGATTAAGCGGTCCCCTTCTTGTACCCAAAATCCAATTTTTAATAAAACAACTTTAACCCGCAAATGGTAGGATGAAATTTTTGTAGCGCGTATGGTGCAGTGGGGTCCATACCCAATTTTGAACTAACTTTAAGAGTCTAAATTATTTCTAAGAAAAAACGTATTTATATACCCTTAAAGAATAGTTTTATGAAGAAAATAAAATAGTTCCTAGATATACATAAGGGGTGGGTTGCAATTTATTTTAAAATTTACATTGAGAATATATAATGGTTTTTAACATTGAGATTGAGAGTGTGGGATATATATACACCCCAAAAATAACAACATTTGCTACGACAGCAAATCAGCATCTGACGATATACAACACTGGCTCATATGCCCTAACGGCGTGCCTCCTATCTCCCCTATATAATTTTGGATCAATTCATCCTCAGCTGCCCGCTCAATCTCACTACCAACTTCCAACGAACGGGGCAATAAACAAAAACAACTAATTTCAAAATATATTTTGTTATGTTTATTTATTTTATTTGAGAAAAAAGTCACAAAATTTTGGCTATAATATATATTATATTTAAAGATATTCAATATTTAAAAAGTTCTGGGGTCTGGAAAGATCCAATAGTCCCAATTGCGGATTAATATAGGCTTTTGAAGCGAGAATTTTTATGGTTGCTGGCAACTTGACTTCCATTAGATCATCTTTAAAGGAATTTTTTCCAATTAAAGGTCAATTGAGACCTACATTGCTATTAATCGTGACCTTCCCCTTGCCCGAAGTCTTGGATGTGGCCGTTTTAAGCTCCCTTTCCAGAAATTAATTTTTTTATTCCCAGTTCAAGCACGTAAGGCATGTATCCTACTATCAGTTGATAAGGCAGACGCTAGAGAGATACGTCGTTGATACAAGACCTTATAGGCACAAAGTTATTCAAATCAACAAAAAGTATATGATAGCAGAATTAAATAGGTATACTTTTTGGTTGTTTTGACCAATAACCATCCCCTCCCCCCCTTTTTCCCTATGTAACGTAGGAACGTAACGCACGGCTATATTTTGATTGTCAAAACATGCATTAAGTGCTTGGCAAGTGTCAATTAGGTCACCAAAGTTTTTAACGTAACTTTTGAAAAAGCACTCGAAAGGTTTAATAATTTGATCGCCGTATGCTAATCAACCTTATCAAGATGGATTTAAGCGACACAGCATATTTAACGAATATATAACAAGCAAAAATGTCTGTTGAACTTTTACGCCTCGTCTGACTGACACACTATTAACTTAAACGCACAAACATACACCTATATTTAATAATAACATAAATAAGCTTCAAACAATATGATCAAGAACTACAATTGCAAGACACAAAGTAAATAAAAATATGTTAAACCTTAATGCAAATACTTTTAATATTACAAGTCAAGGTTTAATCAAAAAGTGGTATAAAACAGATATACCTTTTTTAATTTAATAAGACATGGACATATAAAATTTTACCATTTTTAATTTAACTTAAATATATAACTGCAAGACACG
>CM060244.1:4680677-4752660 GCA_030555515.1 Acutogordius australiensis | reverse complement strand
TTAACTTAAACGCACAAACATACACCTATATTTAATAATAACATAAATAAGCTTCAAACAATATGATCAAGAACTACAATTGCAAGACACAAAGTAAATAAAAATATGTTAAACCTTAATGCAAATACTTTTAATATTACAAGTCAAGGTTTAATCAAAAAGTGGTATAAAACAGATATACCTTTTTTAATTTAATAAGACATGGACATATAAAATTTTACCATTTTTAATTTAACTTAAATATATAACTGCAAGACACGGTTTAACAAGAAACCACAAATATACTTATATTAAATTTAAAACAATAGTACAATATACTATCATAAATTAAAAGAATAAGCCAAAAATAATATCAAACAATGTGAATAAGAAAAATTTTATATAAGGGAGTGAAAGTGAGTTTTTTTTTTTAAATTTTAAATTTTTGAAAATTTTTTTTAAAAAAACAAAATTTTAAAGGATTGTATATAAAAAATTTAAAAAAATTTTAAAAAAAAAAAAAATAAAAACTAAAGAAAAACAAAATCAGACGTAAGAAACTAATATTACAAGATACAAATAATTGCATTGTTTTAAATATTAAATAAATTAAATATAATAGGACATATAAAAACACATGCTTTTGCTACTTTACATTATTTGTAACGTGATATTGTCACGTCCCAATCAGAGGAAAACCAATAAGATGGTTTATCGCAAAATTTTACCCTCCCCGTAAGAGCTAGATGTATTAATAAAATTTATATTTCATTATTTGTGATTAAAAACATAAGTTACGAGAGAATTTTATATTTAAAAAAGATTTATAAATTTTTTCTTTTTAGGGTATAGTCAATATGGTCAAAAAAGGCCATTTTTCGTTACGGATTCAAGGAGCCAAAGACGGAAGAAACTAAGAAAAACGAAAAATATATATGAGATTGGCCATGGGGATGCATTCTTTAATGTTTTCATAAAATTCACGTTTCTGACATTGATATTTGTCGACCTGTGTTACAGTGCTAGCTTCAGTAAAGTGGCACATGTTAAAAATAGAATGAAATAGACACATAAAATGTGACCAACAACTACTATATTTTTGATCGTTATCACTAATAAAATGATCACGATCACAATTAAATGATCTCTGTCACAATGGCCAAGATGATGTTTTCATGATAAATATCACTATGTTGTGGCTAAATGGTCACACAAATTAGTGATGTTTACCATGAAATCATTATCTTGGCCAATTAATTGTGATCTTGATCATTTTATTTGTGACAACGATCAAAAATATAGTTGATGATGGCCACATTTTATGTGTCTATTGATCATTCTATTTCTGACATGTGCCACTTTATTAAAGCTAGCACTGTATCCAACGTATTTAATAACGAAAACACTAATTTTACTAATAAAAATATTATTAGTGTGCCTTCCAAATTATTAAGAATTTAAATAAAAAATTTAGTTTAATTTTATAAAAAAAAATTTGGTCGTTTGAATTTTTAAAGGAATTCTATGGAAATGAACATTATCTCTGGATATGAAGTCGTATAGAAATTAAATATTAATTAACATACTTAGAGCGGATAGAAAATTGTTAATTTCGATGTAAAATTCAAATTTTTTTAAATTTTCGTATAAACAAATAAACTCTAAACACAGCTAAAATAAATTTAGCAATTTTCACAATTTTAAGCATAAAAGTTTGCTTTAAACGTGGTGCCATGCCTATAATTCGTAAAATAATGTTTTTTTTTATTATAATCTTACAAATTTTAGATATTATAGTATTAAAATTTATAGGCCTAAATATACTTGTATGCTCTATAAATGGCTGCGGCTAGTGGAAAAAAAAGTTTTGACAAAAAAAATTGCTTGCATTTGAATAACGTTGAGTAAAATTTTTTGAAATTTTTTTAAATATTTTGTTAGGCATATTCTAAAACGACCAAAAAACCTAAATTCTTGTTTTTCAATATTAGCCGCTAATTTTTTTTTTGTTTAGAAATATTTTTTTACAATTTTGAAAAAAGTATTAGTCGCAGCCAATTAGACAAACTTTTCCCTAGGGCACGTGCAAAGTGAGTTCTTATTTTTGTAAAATTTTGAAAATTCTGAAAATTTCAAAATTTTTATTTTTTTTCAAAATTTTTTTGAAAAAATTTTTATTTTAGAAAAAGCAATTTATGTGCATATACAAAATTTAGCAACTTTTTAAAAATTTGCGTTTTATTACAAAATTTTTTTTTTCAAAATTTTGAAAATTTCACGAAAATAATAACTCACTTTGCACGTGCCCCTAAACATCTTTTGTGTACATTCACATTGCGTCAAACCATATGTTTAGCTCATTTTCAAAATTTAAAGTAACAATCTAAATTATTTTTATTGCAAGGAAGTATTTATAATAGATGCATTGAGAACTCCTGTAGGTTCATTTTGTGGTGAACTAAGTAATTTTACAGCCCCCGCCCTTGGATCTATAGCTATCAGAGCTTTATTGAACAGAAATGGTAATCTAGAAGCATTTGTAAGCCTCTAAAACTAAAACAATTATTCAGGGTTTTATTATAAAATATTAATTCTTTACATGAATTAATTGCTTACCCCTTTTTTATTAAATGTTTAGAATTGTTTATTAAATCCAAATATCTTGAACGTAATAGTAGTTTATTCAAAACTATTTTTTATTTATTGATGTTGATTTGTAATAATGAATTATTTTTCAAATGTTTAAATTTTACAAATAGTTTTGATATATAATTAAAATTTGTTTGCTTAGCTTGGTAATTGAATTTTCAGGCAATGATAGATGTATTTTGTTCTTGTATATTAAATAAAATGTTTTTTTACACTTTATATTTCTGTGAGAGCCGGTCAAAAATTAGCCTGCAACAACTTGTAATAATAATTTTGCTGTAAAAAAATTTGAATGATAAGTCAAAAATTAATTTTTTATATTTTTATTAATTTCTTTTAACTATATTCATAGAAAATTTCAAAAATAAGGTGGAAGAAGTATTTTTGGGAAATGTTTGCCAGGCTGGTATAGGGCAATCTCCAGCAAGACAAGCCTCTTTAGGAGCTGGTATGATAAATTACAATTTTTTTTTTAAGTTAGTTTTGGGTTTAATTATATTGCTGGTCTATCAAAACTTTACGTTAAAATATTCAAAAAAGAAAGGTGCAAGTGTTTTGGTTGCTTTTTTTGAATTTTAATATGATTAAATAAAAACAACTTTTAATCTATAAATGTTTTGAGGTATAAAGTATAAAACTCTTAAGAATATATATTTTTAACCCTACAGTTTAATTTAACCAGCGAAAGGTTTGTTGTTTTTTGTTAATGATAAAAAAGTCAATTATTGAAGATGATATTAGTAGTAAAGGATCAGCTATGAAATAATTTTCTAGCATCAGTGTATTATATTATGGTGTGAGTTGGGTTAGGGTCAAAGTATTAAGTTAAAGAATAAGTTAATGTTGAGTCAATTATTTGTTATAAATAATTTGCACATATTGAATAATTTGGGGATGTGCCCCCCATTCAAAATTTTATATATATATATTAATTAAGTTCTCATATTTTTTATTGCACACATTTTCAAAAAAATATTCTCACAAAGTATTAAAACATACAAATTTCCAATCTAATTAGGATATGTTATTTGATTCAAAATTGTTATTATGTTTTAAAAAATTATTTTTTATACTATCGAATGTTGGAATTTGCAAGAAACACAAAGGTATTAAAAATAGTTTGTGTTGGCCAAATAAGTTACTTCATTTTATTCAAATTTTTTTTTAAAACTTCATGTGTGTTTTGTATTTTTTATATTAAAATTCTTTCTGAATTAATAATACTTCACCAAACATGACATATTATAAAAATATTTATTACGCCAAAATTACTACATTTATTTGTTTGACAGGTATTTCTGAATCTGTAGACTGCACCACTATTAATAAAGTTTGTGCTTCTGGCATGAAATCAATTATGTTAGCGGCTCAAAGTATTATGCTTGGATATAGGGTAAAAATTTTTAAGATTTATTTTAAATCAATCTAAGAATTTTTTTGTAAAACATTTTTTTAAAAATTGATTATTGTTTTTTATTACAGGATTATATAACTATATTAATTGCTGTTAGTTTGTTAACATATTAATGATGGTTGATTTAAATATTAACATAGATGACTGCCATAAATTAATTTATATGGCAATATAGAAATGCAGAAAAATTTAAAACATTTTTTGGGGAGTTTTTCTATATATAAAGTTATATTTATACAAAAATAGCAGAATCAGTTATTTTTTGTTTTAAAAATCTCTAAATTATTGAATATTGCATTTAAAAAAACTTTTGTTTTTTTTAACTAAAAAACATAATAATACCTTCAGTTCTTATATAGACTAAAATTGCATATATTTAGCTCATAAAAAAAACCTTTTACTTTATCAACTAATATTAATCGACTACCGAAATTTTTCATATTGGATTGGATGCCTCATTTTTTGGGACGAAATAGCCATTTTTGTTTTTCGAAATCTATGAATATTACCTGTTAAGGCCGGTATTTGGTTGTTTTTATGTGTTTACATATACGCCTTTTTATTTGAGGTTATATGCTAAATTAATTTTAGTATTAACAAAAATGAAGAAATCGGAGGTGTTGTTTTACGGGCAAATTGGCCCTTTAATATGCCATTAAATTAATTAACCTTTTTGAATTTCATAAATTCTGTTTATCGTTTTATAATATGGATTACACAAGTCAACAAATATTAATATCTGAAAGAATAAGTTTATGGAAACATTAGAGCACACATTCCCATGATGGCTTTATCTCATATATATTTTCAGTTTTTCGTAGTTTCTTCCACCTTCGGCTAAATCCGTTTATATTGAAAAAATGGCATATTCTGACCAAATTGGCAAATTGTGCCACCTCAAATACCCTAAAAAAATTTTTTTAAATAAAATTTCTTGTAACTTATATGTATCATCTGAAATAATGAGAAATAAATTCTTTTAATATATCAAGTCAAGCTTTTACATCAGTATTTAGATAATACAGAATCCGCATCCAAACTTAAATACGATACTATATATTATCGGTTTTAAATAAAAAAAGTTTCTTGAAGTTTGTATTTAACAGTTTAGCTGTTGTGAATATGCAAAATAAAAATTTCAATTTATTTTTGTTTTTGAATCTTTTTTGTTTTGGCATTTTTTCCAAATTTTTAATGTTTATAGCTGACATACAAAGTTTAATTGAGAAAAACGGTTAAGATAGGTTTAAGCCCATATCTCTCAAAAATTTGTTGACCTGTGTTATTATTTAACGATTTATTTTTATTTAAGAACGTAATGATTGCCGGCGGTATGGAAAGTATGTCAAAAGTTCCCTTTTATCTTCCACGAGGTGAAATTCCATATGGAGGTGGTAAGCTTATTGATGGAATCGTTCATGATGGTCTTACTGATGCCTATGATAATATTCACATGGTAAAATTTTTTTTACAAATTATCTGCATCATTTTTTTAATATATTTTATATGCTTTTTAATTATTCAATTGGTTGTTCAATTAGTAAAATGTCTGAATTAATACAGTATTTTATTAAAACTAATTATTGCAAATATCGATATGTCGTTTTTTCTATTTTGATTTAAAATCTATAAAATTTAGTTTGCACTTTTATTTGACAGAGGGCTTTCAATTTTTAGTTTAACCTTTTAAATTAAGACAAAAATAAATATACCTATTATTATATATTTTAAAAGTAGTGTAATGATATAATATAAGCGAAAAATACGTTGTTTATAAAAAAATATTTAATTTTAGAAACAACCTATTACATTTTTAGGGGGTGTGTGGGGAAATGTTAGCCAAGAAAATGAACATATCTCGTGAACACCAAGATGAATTTGCTAGGCAAAGTTACCAAAGGGCTTTAAATGCTGCAAAAGTAATTAATCGTCTACTTTTATAAAGGTGCTTTCAAAGTGGATTCATTATTTTTTGGACAATTTTGTAATTAAATCTTTCTTTCTTTTGATCCATTTTAACTATAAATTGCTACTACTTATAAGCACAAAGAATTTTTAATTAAATATAAAATTTTTAAAATTTTTCAAAAATATAAATGCCCGCATTTGAAACTGCAATAATATTTAAAAAAAGAATTATGTTTCTAATTTTAGATTTATATTTTAATTAAGAAAATAGTGAATAGAGCAGGGGCACATTAGTTCTCTTTTAAAATAACACCATTTAAATCATAAAAGAAAAACTTAGCTAGTTAAAAATAAATGTTTTACAATTATAGATCTTAATAAAAAATGTAAAAAAATATTCAATTCATTAGTTAAATAAATAAATAGCAATAAAAAATTTAGAAATTAAAAATTAAATATATCTCATGTATAAACCTTTGATTTGTGTTGATTTTATTAATGAGTATATTGAATAAATTTAAAATTCCTTCAAATATATACTTAAATGATATATTTCAATATTATGCAAACAAACGTTTAATCTGAACGTGCCCATATGTGTGAGTGTGTAGTTCATTAATTTGATATTTCACTGATTTTATATTAATTTTAACATTAAATAGGTTTAAAAAAATAACTTAAAACACAATTTATATAAATGAGGGGTGTATGCCTTAATTCACCAATAAAAAATGATTCTCGTTGCTCACAAATTCTTTAAAATTTTACTAAATAACTTGAAAAAAACTTGTTAATGTTTATGGTTGCCCTCACATTTATAAATTTAAATTTGTGATGTTGCATTTGATAGAAATTAAAATTTTTTTTTGTAAAACAAGTTGTTAAAGCCTAGCCCCTTGTGTTACAATCCTTTAATTTTAATAAACGGTTTTAACATTTTGTTCATATTGTAGAATGGCATATTCTCCGATGAAATAATTCCTGTTACGATTCCTGGTAAACGGGGCAAACCCGATAGGGTTATTATCGAGGACGAAGAACCCAAAAAGGGCGATTTTAGTAAATTTTCAAAACTAAATCCGGCATTCGATAAACAAGGTAAATGAGAAATAGATTTAAATGTTTTATGAATAAGTAACATTTTTCATCCAATTTAAACGTGCCAAATATTGCATGATTGGCCATGGGCCGGACGGTATAGAAAGGATCAGCTGACAGGGCTCAAGTTAAGTTGATGCGAAAATTTTTAGGACAAGGCCTGGTTGGACCCATAAATTTAAGCCCTTGCAAATTAAGTTGCTATAACAAAAGAGGATTACACAGGTCAACAAATATCAATGTCAGAAAAAAAAGGTTATGAAGACATAAAAGCATGCATTCCCATGATGGCCTTATCTCATATATATTTTCCGTTTTTTGCAGTTTTTTTCGCCTTAGGCTCCTTAGATCCGTCCATATCGAATGGCCTTTTGACCAAAACGGATTTTGCGACCTCAAGAATACCCTAAAGAAATTCAAGAAACTGTTTTTCATATAAAAATCCCTTACTTACATTTATCATCTCAAATAATGAGAAACAAAAAAAATTTGTATATCAAGCTCTTACATCGGCATTTTAATAATACAGAATATTCCGCGTCCAAACTTAAATACGGAACGATATATTATCGGGTTTTAATATTTTATTTTAAGTTTTAACAGTTTTGCTATGGTTAATATGCAAAAAAAAATTTAATTTATATTTTGAATCTTTTTTTGTGACCTTTTTTAAAAAAATTCAACGTTTATTTATTGATTAGAAAAAACGGTAAACGAATTTGAAATTTCCTAAGATGGTAGGTTTGATCTCAGTAGTTAACTCATGACTCTTAAAATTTTGTTGACCTGTGTTATTAGGATTCGCTATTGTTTAAAACAACCTTGAAATGTCTCTAGCTTGTAGTAGATTCTTCACTTAAGTTAGGCAGCGTTGAGCCTGGTTAGTAGTTGGATGGGTGCTCACTAACGATCCCTACGTTCAATTTTTTTAAGCCTATACTTAATAGGTCGCTGGCGTGCGTTGTATCTATTTTAACTTTACGAAGCAATAATAAGAGTCCTGCTAAACTAAAGATGAAATAATACAATAAAATGCCGCTATAGATAGGAAAATCGTTTTTTATGTCAATCAGCGATTTATATTATGTCTTACTACTCCAATGTAGTTCTTTCTAAGGCACGTTCAAAATGAACTCACAAAATTTTTATATTTTTTAAAATATTATTTTTGTGACCTTAGCCATACCAAAATATATGCTGAACTATTTTAAAGAATAACATTTACTATTTTTAAATAAAAACTCACTTTGAACGTTTTGGCCCTAAATAATAATTTTTTGGCGTTCTATATATCACTTAGGCACTATAACGGCAGCTAATGCTAGTAAACTAAACGATGGAGCTTGCGCCCTGCTGCTCACAAACGGTGAAATATATCACACTCTCAAACCCGCACCCACTTTTGGGGCGGCCCGAATTACCGCTTTCGCTGACGGAGCCCTAAAACCCGTCGAATTTACTATGGCTCCGGCCCATGTTATACCTAAAGTAAGTTGTACGTTGACACATTGCTTTTGTTATGGAAATGAACAACTCTTCCAGTCATTTCAAATTTAGAACATCTCTCTCTCTCTCTCTCTCTCTCTCTGCTATTTTTATTTTATATATTTATTTATGATGTTATAAGATAGCTTAATAATCTAATAAAAATATTACATAGTTTTATTAATCAGTCATGGCGAGACAGGCCATATTTTTTTATAGAGTTTTTAGGTTGATTTATAAAAAATACGAATTGATTGTAAGTTAGTTTTAAAAATTTTAATTCATTCAATCAATATGAAATTAAATTGTTTTTTTTATTGTTATTTGTAGATATTTCACTTTTTTTGAAATATTATTTCAAATTTGGTAATTTTAACGTTATCCATGGATTGATTCTATTCGTAATTAGCACATATAGTTTGTAATAAATAAGTAGATAACTTTTGAAAATAGCCAACAGCAAATTTTTTATTTTGTTATAATTTTACAGGTATTAGATTTAGTCAAACTCCACATAAAAGACATCGATCTATGGGAAATAAATGAAGCCTTTGCCGTTGTGGCATTGGGAAATATTCGCAAGTTGGATCTTGATCCGGCCAAAGTCAACGTTCATGGGGGTGCAGTTGGAATGGGACATCCTATAGGGTTACAACTCTCATATCTTATTTTTTATTTTAATCTACTTTTTGTCGGATTTTTTGATAATTAAATAGCTCTATAAGTTGATTTTTATTTTTCGTTCAAATGGCTCTAGCGCTATTATCAAGTTATAATTAGATGCGTCCACATCTGATACAATATTTTTTTTAAATACCTATTAAAATATTTATACAAAAGAGAGTCCTGCATATTATAATTAATTATTACAATATATTTTTTCAATATTAATAATATTAAGTTGAAATATTGTTGGCAGTTTTGAAAAAGAAATCTTTTGTTTAACTGACCACTTTTAAAATGAAGTTTTGTTTTTTTGCAAAGATAAAATGGTTTTGCTGTTATTTCGAAAATGAGAGGAAAAATATCGTTTAAAATCCTTTTAAATTTTCAACAAAATGCCTTTTTTAAACTAATGGATATACAAAGAAATCCTGTTATTTTTTATGTAATCCGCAAAATAGAAAAAAAAATATGAAAAAGTTATAAAATATGATTTTAAACGTGGTCTAAGATTAAATTTATTTTTTGTTAATGTTCCTCCAAAATTATATCAAATATTAATTCTTTTTATTTTAAACAGCTGATTCGACTTTATATTCAACATTTATCTAGAATGTCAGGGGCCCGTATAACAACACACCTGTTTCACGCACTCAAAAAGGGCCAACGAGGTCTGGCTGCCATATGTAATGGGGGAGGTGCTGCTTCGGCCATTATCATCGAAAAAGTTTTGTAAACTAACAAATACTTAGGGCGCTTCCAATATTATACTAATTTTTAATTTAAAACTTTCTTCACTTTTAATCAAACGTCATTTTGACAAAGATTTTTATAATTTAACACATAAAACTTAAAAGAGCATATTTTTTATTTTAAAATTTTCAAAATCTAAACAAAACTAAGACGCCTTTGAAATAATTTTTTTTCTAAAATAATCTTCTCTTAATATTTCATCCGGTTTTACTAAGATTAATCAAAAAGATATCTAATTTTTTTAAGTACCTATGTTTTTAACGTAGTTAAACGCAAGGTTTTGGTATTGCCTTGCAAAAATTACATCCCACATGCTAAATAACACTTTTTTGTCAATTTCGAAGTATTTAATTTACTTTTATCTTAACTTCTAATGTTATACAATATCCACACCACATTAATAGCTGTTTAAAGGCTTAGTATCAAAAATATTTAAATATTTGCAACAATGAACCCATTGAATTTAATGGTTATAGACTAAAAAAATTAACTGGCTAATATTATAAAATTGTTTTTTCGTATAATGTTCACACAAGTATTAACGCAAAATGATATTTATTAATCTAATTTAATTATAATTGAATGGATTGTAATATATTATGCAAATATTTTAAAGCTCAAGCATATATAGCATATAACATTTATATGTATCCACATAAAAAATAATATTTATTTTTATAAATAATTTCCATATAATTTGTGTGGTACTTGTTAATTTTTTCTAAAGCTTAAATGCATGGTGTGATTTTAAAAAAATTTAAAAATGGATATAATATTCTATTTCAATTCTTTATAAATATAAATAATCATACTGTTTTAATTGAGCTTAAAAATTAGAAAGTAAGCCAGTGATATCAAAAAATAGTTAGATTTGTGGGGTTAGAGGTTGTAAAATTAAGTCATTTAATTAGAAAATAAACAAAGATTGCATAAATAACATTTTGATTTATCATCCCATCGTGCAGAGGCTATTTTTTATAGTTTTTGGAAATGGACATAATCGATAAACGCAATAAAAATATTGGCATTGAGCATATAATTTAGAAATTGGCTAACAAAAACCTTTTTTTAAGCTAATGCAAATACATAAGGAAAAGTAAAATTTTCAACATGAATCTAATTTGATGGCGTTTTGTAAATTATGAACAAAGGGTTTGTAGAAAAACACTTTTTATGTATTCTTCAATTTATTCCAACGGTCTCCTGATTCCGAATTAAAAACAAAAAAACACCCTTAAAGGTATCTTCTACCTAAGTCGTAGGCAAGTTTTGTCAAGCCCGGGACTTCTTGTAAATTTGTTAAGATCACGACTATGACTCCACCACATTTGTTGGGATGGTTATTATTATTATCTACATATTTTGTGTTATCATTTGCAGTAATATTGGACCCAGAAGAAGGAGTTTGTAATGAATTTGTAAATTTTTGTTTGAGAGACAATTTCTTCTGTAAACATATATTTAAAGAAAAGGATATATGTGTAAAGCGTTTGGCCAATTCAAGGAAAGATAGGCAATTGGTTAATAAAGGATATGTGTAACAGTAATCTTTTTTAATTTAATTATTTTTACCGGTATTTTAATTTAAATTTATCGAGCACTAATATTGAATTGACAATTTGCTTTTAACGTAATAAAGTAGTAAAAAGTTTATCAAATTTAAGTAGTTATTTATTTGCTCATACAAACAACTTCTTAAACATGGCAAAATCACTTTGCCATATTCAAATATTGTCTTGAATTGCTTAATGCCCAGAAACATATGTATTTACATTCTTTTAAGTTTTACATTTATAAAAATGTTAATAAATTTTAAATGGTTTAATATATCATTAAAAATTATATTAAAAATAATTAAGCAAGTTTTAAGATTATTCAAAAATAATTAATGCCCGTTTTAAATATTTTTTTATAAAAAAACAAGTATGTTTACGCTAAATTTTTAAATGCAAATTTTTCGTTTTTAAAATTTTTTATTATTAATAAATGATGTAAAAAACCAAACAAGCCTGAAGGAAGTACTAATAATCTGCCTTGTTACCCAATATTTAAATTTTACAAAAAAAAACATTTTTAAAAACACATTTGCACAATTTTAAATAAATTATGATGTATAAAACCTCATTGACATTTGTCGTTTCAGCAATATTCCGCAAAATATCTGAACTTTCTTTATTTTTAAGCGTGAGTATGGCCAGGACACTGGTAGCTCCAACTGCACCTCCCGAGTGATGAAACATCGTAACCCGATTACCTAAACAAGTCGGGCATTCATTCAATTCTTGTTGGATAATGTCTTTTGCTTCATTATTAGTTGCACCTGAGGATATTTATATATAAAAGGGGTTAACAAATTTCTGAGATTTATGAGCTAACAACAACCATTTTAGGGATTTTCAATTACGAAATAAAAAAAACTATTAATTGTTGTAAATCTGTAAGGACCCTATCCCCATTGCTGGAAAAGAGTGGGAAATTTTGAAATGGAAGTAGCGGATTCATAATTTTTGAAGATTTGAATTATAAATAAGAATTGTATTTATAAACAACAAAAATATTAAAAACAGCAAATATTTTTGACTAGGACGCATTATCAATTTTTTGCACCAAACATATTTTAAGGTTAAATTTAATTTTTGGTGCCAATTAAATCAACTCGCCATCTTGGGGATTTTAAACTGTGTTTTATTTAATTAAACTTAGTAGGTCAGCTATAAGCAAAAATTTTAATGTCAAAAAAAAATACAAAAATAAAATAAAATTTTTTAATGAAAATTCACAACTAAACTGTTAAATGCAAACTTCACATAACTTTTTAAACAAACCATAATATATCTTTTTAAGCTTGGATGAAATATATTACGTTTTATCTAAATGAAGAGCCTTGATATACTAAAAAATTTAATTCACATTATTTAAGATGATAAATAATCAAGAAATTTTATGAAAAAAAAAGATTCCTAAATTTATCCTTTTAGGATATTCTCGATGTCACAAATCTGTCAATATGGTAAGAGGCTATTTTTTTAATAGAACGGATCTACCGAAGGCCGAAGAAACTACGAAAAACGGAAAATATCTATGAAATAAGGCCTTCATAGAAATGTATTTTGTGTTTTCATAAACTTATTTTTTGACAGTAATATTTTGCTTAGTTTAAAAAATCTTAAAAGCATTTATGTCTCCATCGTCCAAAAGAAATAAAAAATATAAAATCTTTTTTTTAACAAAAAAAAAATCCCATTTTGACCGCATATAATAATAAAAAATAAAGAACCAAATGTTTCACTTTCGTTTTCTTTTTTAAGTGGCCTGAGCGGTTTAATGTTTTCAAGACTTTCTCTGTCAGTAGGATCGTAAATGAACCAGCCCATTCCGTAAAATTGGCTAAGACGTGATTTGGAATTCGTATGTACGACAGGTCGCCACAGTTGTTTCATTGTCTGGCAAGAAAGGTAACCAGTTTGAGGATTTGATGACTTAAATAAATTGGAGAATTATATAGTTATCAAAAAAAAAATGTGAAAATTTGTTTTCCCAACGGGTTTTTTCTTAAAATATGGAAAAATAAAAGATTTTGAGTCAAACCGAAAAAGTTTTTTTAATTATTTGTGTTATCACATTTAACAGCGGTTTTTTATAGAATAATATAACAAATAACTAAACTAATAACACAGGTTAACAAATATCAATATCGGAAAAATAAAGTTTATGAAAACATAAAAGCATATATTCCCGAGGATAGCCTTATCTCATGTATATTGTCCGTTTTTCAAAGTTTCTTCGGCCTTCGGCTTTTTAGATTAGTACATATTGAAAAAATAGCCTTATTTGGCCATTTTTTAACTTTTTTTCTAAAATTTTTGTGTGTATAGCTGACTTTTTAAGTTTGATTAGAAAAAACGATACACGGATATAAAGATCCCTAAGATAACAGGTTTAATCTCTGATGTTAGCTCGAGGTCCCACACACTTAATGGAAGACTTATAGTTAAATATCACTGATGAGGCCCAAACAAATTTGTCAATGGATGTCCCAAACTATATTACTCCCTAAATTACACTCAATAATTAGAATGTACACTTACCAAGACGCCATCTAGAATCTTTTTATTTAGTTACACAAATATATGATATGGCGGCTCATTTATTCCCTAAACTAAGAATTAAACTAATATAGTGTTTGCCCGCCGTTGTGCCGGTCAAAAAAAGTAACATTAATTGGATCGGAAACGTGTACCCCAATTAACCCTTTATATCTCGGGCACTTCTTAAAGTTAATAATTATTTTTATGAATATTAAATAAACATAAGTGGACTTTAATTTGAATACTATAATTTTAAACACATTGTTGCAGGTTATTTAGTAAAATATTGAAAAAAATGGAAATTTATGTTTTTTTTAGAAATATATACAACAATTAGGCTGCTAAGTGGCCTGATTATGCAGTAGACCCTAAGAGATATGCCTAAGTTAATTAAGTCGCCGGCATGAGAGCTAACTAATCTTAAAATACACAATGGCAATAATATTTGATTTGCTTGGGTAAAAGAGTGGAAGCCTCGCGCCACTTTATGAGGAAAGATATGGGAAAAGCTCTAATTTTAGCCCCATATATTTAGAGAGAATATAAGTTTATACCAAACCTTTTTTGCCCATTAGGGGGCAACTTCCTCATTAGGGTTGTGCTTGTAACAAACACCGCAGGATTTAAATGAGAATTAACAAGGGCTGCCTTATGTTTTTACAGGCCTAGGCTTTCAGGAAAATAGAAGAGTTTGCCACCCCATGCAATAACTAACCAGGATCACCGCGGCTAAACTCAAACTGTACAACAAGTTTACATGCGCACAAATAGCACTTAAAATAGATATAAACTATAAATAGCGTGAGTTACATTGTCATCATAACATTGTCGATAGCTATCAAACATCAGCTGACCGAACCTTAAAAGGTCAGGTACGTTAGAGAGCAGACCTCCACCGGCCCATTTGTAGGAGTTGTCAACGTAAGGGGCATTCTTTAAGACAAACGCCGTCTTTTTGTTACGAACGTAATATCTAAAATTTTTGTCAAAAAATAAAAACTGTCTTTAAAGTTTTGTCCTCTCAATAAAAAAAACATAAGATTTTCAATTTCCCGTTGAACAAAAATTTATCTTGCACTAAACTTAATTTATCAAATTAAATAATAATGCGTTCATTTTACAAAATAAAATTTTACAAAATTTTAAACTCACTTTGCAAATGGCTTAAAATGACTTTATTAAAAAAATGTATAGAAATGATTAATAAAACTTGGATCTATTGGGTATTATTGAGTCATGTTCGTCGATATAGGTGGAATCCATCCCAACAAGCGTAAAGAACTGACGGAGAGAAGTTGTAAAGGGGGAGCCAGTGACAGCTTCAATGACAGCACTAATTAGAGTGTAACCATGGGTAGAATACAAGAACGTTGTACCTAAAAAAGAGTTTTGAAGAACATATTATTTATTATATGTGTTAGGATTCAGTAGAAATAATAATAATATTTTATACTGTAATTTAAGGTATATATAAATCCACAAATAACTTTAGCTTACTTATTTAACTTAAGTAGGAATCAAGTTATGGTATAATAAACACACAGCTAAACATTTCAAATATATATACAAGTTTTTTAAAACTTACATTAAAAAAGTTTTTATTTTATTTAACATTATATATTCTGTTAACTTGGAGAAAAACTTATGCCATACAGTGGTGGCAATCCAAAATATTTTGCATAAGCTTAATATTGAATTTAGTATTTCAATATTTCCAATCAATAAAACACCAGTTGAATTTAATTTTAAGAATGTTATTTCCAGAAGTTTATCTAAAAAGTTTGAGGTTTCAAAATCAGTTGCTTTTGCCAAAATTTGCAAATATGTGTACCTCAAAAAAATGGCCCTGTTCCAATGATTAATAAAAAAATAGTAGTGATAGGGCCATAGTCCAAGATTTAATTAAAATTTATAAACTTTTGTAAATTGCTATTTAATTTTTCATAAATAAAAAAACCATGGTACTAGGGGTATTTTGAATTAGCTAAAATAGTTTTTACTAGAATCTATTTTGAGAGTCCTTTTATGAAAATATTTGTTTTTAATATTAAGGAAACTGCAGCATATAAATGTAATATAATAACCAGGCTTAGCACAAAGTGGATCATCTTGAAAGAGCTTTATTGCATCGCGAACACTCTTATATCTATCCATAATGTAATATTCTTTTTCATCAAACTCTTCAACTGTTTCCATTGCTTTCTTCTCTGACTCTTTAGCACTTTTTTGATTAGACTATAACAAAAAATAATACTGGAAAATACAGAAAATTAGGATAAATAATATATTTTCAATATGTAACATAATTTAAACATTGTTTATGAAAATATAAATATAAACAGGCAAATACATATTGTGTGACAATTTTTATTAATAAATTAAATTATAAAAACAAATATAAAAATAAACATGCATAATGTATAAACTTCTTTACTATCAACTAAATTGCTTTTATCCAGGTTCAAAAATTTTTTAACTTCATGACAATTTTTATCATAATGTCGAATCCCACCTTTATGTGACACCAATTGTCTGAGGGTGATACTCTAAAAAATACAGTGAAAAGCTATAATTTGCAAAATACCATTAAAAAGTAAAAGATCTAATTTTTAAAAATTAAATAATACTTTAGGATAATCTTTAACATATACATGAATGAGCTCATCTAATGAGACTCTAGCATTTTCTATCAATTTAGCCAGCAAAGCCATTGAAATTGGCTTTGAGATACTTGCAATCCTAGTAGCAGTGTTATGATTCATTGGAATAAGATTTTCAATATCCGAAAAACCATAACCTTTCAAAAAAACATAATTTCCATCTTTGACTATGCCAACTGATAGCCCTGGGATAGACTTTTCTTCCTTAATTTTATAAAGTATATAATGATTGAACAATAAGGCAAAAAAAGTTTTAAGATATATTACTTTAAACTTCAAAATAATATTTTCAATATCCTTTGTGACCTCATTGAAATCGAAGGTAGGCGTGATCAAAGCTGAAGTCAAAGCAAAAAGTTTGAGATGTTTAAATATAAACATGATGGTGAGCGCGAGAAATCGTGGTTTCTTTTGCGCGTGTCTTATTATTTATAAGAATTTAAATTTTATATGAGATTTATATTGCTTAAAAAAAGTACAAATATTAGACATATTTGGTTATTTTGTGTTTATTTAAATTAATATAATAGTTAGCGTACACATAAAAAAAGCAAAATTGTTATTGTGTAAATAAGACATAATTTAATTTTTTTAATTAAAACATTTTCTACAAATCAACCATCTTTCAACCATTTATCAACATACATACAATTGACAATTCCTGCAAAGACCCAGAATCAAAGTTCAACACAAGTTTATACTCGGTAAGGTGTCACATTGACCTAACCCACACAACTACAATTAAATCTAACTCAATGTAATATCAATTCACCATATATATTTTATTTACATGTTAGAAAATATAATTTTTACAATGTTGCATCGGCAAAACTAGAATTTAATTGGACAATATAATTGTATGGGCTTCTAACAGTATAATTTGTACATAACTAGGAATTACCTAATATTGTAAACATATTTTGCAAACTATTGACAATATGTAGTTTATTATACAATTCTTTAAAGTAATTAGGATTTAAACATGGCAGGACATAAATTATTAAGCATGATCTAGTTATTTTATTAAGTAGGAAAAGTAATTTAGGTTAGAATATAGGTTTATTGAAGGACATAAATTTTAGGCTATAATTTTTCTTATAGGAAATAATTTTTAGGTATCTCAAAAGCTTCTCATTTATTAGTGAAAAATATTAAAAAAAATTTTAATAAGGAGATTTACTAAGGTATGAATAATGTGATAGCGGAATAAGGAAACTGGTTTTTGTAAGTGTTATGGGTCACCCTGAATAAGGTTCCCTTTTTAATCCCCCCCCCCCCCCCCCATTTAAATCCAGTTGACACATACAAACATTAAAATGATTTAAAATTCCTGGTCTTGGCAAGGGGAGGGCGTAAAACCCATATAACATCTAATGTCTAAAAAAAAAAAGATTTGCACGAATACCCGCTTAGTACAGGATATAAAAGATTAGTTGGTCCTATTAAAATTTTAAAACTTATTAGGAATTTACAAATGGTGCTTATCTTTTTAATATCCTTAAATTTTAATACTTAGCACAACCACCTTATTAAATTATAACACTATATCCCTTACCAAATGTAATTTCAAACAAATGTATTACCAAATAAATTATATCACTTAATTTTGTAAAGTTTATATCAACTTATCCCTCTTTAATTAGTTTGATTGTAAATCATTAGCACCTTTTTGGTGCACCCAAACAAATTATGACAAAAAAAATATTTTTCTTAAAGGGATAGGTGTGTAAATAAGACATAATTTAATTTTTTTAATTGAATCATTGCACAAATCATCCGTCTATCAACCTACGTACAGCTGACACAACCTACAAAGACCCAGAAAGGGTAGGCCACATTGGCCTAACCCACACAACTACAATTAATTCTAACTTAATGTAATATCAATTCACCACATATATTATTTACATTTTAGAAAATATAATTTTTACAGTTATGATTTTAAGTTTTAAATTTTTAGGTCGCAAATTGCTTCACCCTGGCATCGTATCAAACTCAAATGCTTATAGTGCCAGCTGACTTATCAGATGCCCTCCAGCATAACTCAGGAAAATGGTTATACAATAGGGGGGAATGAGTAAAGTTGTCGTAATATATGATTTTGGACCGGTTACAAGTGCCATAACTATATTTACAAGAATCATGATATAACTGCAATATTTACATTTATTAATAACTTATCAAATTAATATAGGTGGTATCTACAAATCTAAAAATAATGTTTTCTTGTATTAGTATGATGTTAGTATTTACAAAAAAAACAAATTTACATATAATGTGTGCTTTTATAATATTGATGTGATTATTTGTAACGATTCTAAAAAACAATATGTAGGAGAGTTATGTTTTTTTAAATGATGCTCTTTTTGGCATGGCAGACTAAGTTTGACCGCTCCCGTACATATACACATTCCGTTGGTTTAGGGGCTGGGCTTCACGGATGTTGTTAAACATTTTCGCCATGCTAGTTTCACTTTGGCTCGTTGAGTAGACTGTGCGGAATTGCTTTAGTTGTTCAGCTGACAAATACATTTTTTGAGTTGGGATGGTCCATTGAACGTTTTCCGAACAAGGTGGGAAAGTTAACGATCCTTGATATCTGTAGAAGTTCTATTTCCGATAGAAACAATTTTTTTATTATAAATAATATGCTCTATCAAGTAGTATACATGTGATTTTGATATTTCTTACAAAATCCAACATTCTGATATGATTGTAACATATGTTTTTCTAACCCTACAAGAAATATATAGAAATACCTGGAGAGACGGCATTAGCTTAGATAGGTCCAAGTCTGGCAGGGTAGCTTGTTGGCCTTTGTACATGACTTGCGGCAACATTTTCGTAATTTTCTCCAGTTCTTCGTTGTGTGTCATTACATCCCAATTGACGGCTACGATGGCGATTCCCTTAGGATCTGACAAAACTTCTTCCTTTGTTTTGTGTTTCGCATTCACATAGACAAATTTCATCTAAATATGTGTGTTTTTATATTTTATTATATTCAAAAAATATTTTAATTTAGACAATTTCTCGTATGTATATATACCTCAAAAGGTGATCCTTTCCCATCCATGGTGTGCTCGGAGCCTGTCGCATCGTTGTTACCCCAATGGAAAGTAATCTTTACCAGCTTGAATGGGCTGGATGGAAGGCCTCCGCCCGAAATTTTATGCTTTTTCGTGTCAGCCACATTAACTACGATAAGTGGGCCGGCATTAACTACGGTAGCATTCACGAGGTGCTTCTCCTTACCCACTATTAAGGGTTCGGTCCCAGTCATTACCATTACATTCTTGGTCACGATATCAATCGGTGACTGTCGAGCTCCAGCGCACGTATCAAAAGTTTTGGCCCAGGTTTTAGGTCCACGTTTCTCACTGTAATCCCATTGCAGGACCGGTCCTTTTTTGGCATCCTTAACGATTTCGCCGAGTGTTATCGCAACTGCCAACAAAGCCATCACAATCATCATCCATTTTGTGTTCCACATTTAGGTTCAAAAATTTAAAAAAAATCTGGAGGTTTAATTAATTTATATTAGTTTTTAGAAAAATTTGACGAAAACAAAAATTATAAAGTTGGTAAATTTTTATAAAAATGAAGCTTTTTATATCAAATATTTTGATCACGCTATCTTTTAATCGATCTTTACGCATATGCTGTTACTTACAGCTTCAGATAACATGTCGGCGTAAACAGCTTTCAATATTGCCTACCTTAACTAAGTACTTAAGATAGACCACTTTAGGAGACGCCAGTATGGTGCACGACTATAATTTCTCTCCTCTCTTCAACATTGTTTGTTCGAACTATAACTTCGAATGGAAAACAAAAGGACACGTGCTAATAATTATCTTGTTATGCAGTGCAGTGTTTTTATTTTTAACATTGCCTCATAAGACTTAATGTGGGGGTTATCTCAATCAATGAATAAAAAATATGCCATAATTTTAATGAATTAGGAATATTCCAGATAGAGTTCAAAGCTGGCCATAATATTATGGCTCGCTCGTCAAGATGTTAAATTTTATTTGAAGCCACCGCGGTTCACCACGGCCCAGAGTTTTGTTTTTCATTTTCAGCGTAGCCCGGCCCGATAATAAATTACAAAGTGGAAATTATTAGGTTTCATTAAATAAGGGAAAAGCATTTTATTATTTAAATAAATAACGATATTATACAATAAAAATACTTGTTTTGGGCTTGAAAGCATCTTAGGGTCGCAAATAGGTCACATACCGAGCCAGAATATAACATCTTAATTGATAAAAAAAAAATTTAAGCTTGAAATTTTGAAATATATGTTTAATGTCAAAAGCTTAATTTCTCTTATGTGCGCAAGAAGATGCAGAAAAAAAAAGCAAATGTCTCCAATAAATGTAAAATACAATGTAAATTTTAGTTTTCTGACGAATTCTCAAAATGGGTCAATATATTTTATGTAAGCTATATTTCGGTATAACTTAATAATGTGCAAATGAATCGACTAAACAATGCTTTTATAAAAGAAAGAAGAAAATTAATTTTTGTAAATTAGTTTTTTGCCATAACAACCAAATGTTAAGCAATTTGCCCCCGAAAACTATATGTATTTAAAATTAACTCTTATTTTTATAAATGTTTAAGACCCCAAAGTGCGTTTTTTGATAAGTCCATAATTTTTTTTATACAATTAAATGCACCTTTTCGTCGCGTGTAAAACTATGCCCAAAATCAAAAACAAATGCATAAAAATAGAAATTTCGAGGACAGGCCCTAGTTGTTATCTAGGCTGATGCTAAAATATTTTGCATATATGTAAAAATACAACGTGTAACTACTTTCTTGTATTTTGGGCAACCAGTCTTATTGTGCACCTGTTGATAAAAAAAACAAATATTTTAAATAACCGCCAATTTTCCTGTCGAGTATTGAATTAAATGTCTTCTATGGAAATAAAAAATTCTGTAAAACACTTAATGTTAGATTTGCCCAAACAAAATAAGTCTGTATTGGGCAGTACCACCTCATTTTAAAGCCTAGATGTATCCTGCAATACAGAAACAAAATGCCCAGCAACATAAATAATTACCCTAAAAAAGTTTGTATAAGCCACCTGTTAAGGTTTTCGGTATTTAGTGCTATACCAAACATTGGGGCTGCAGAGACAATTATGATATATTATTCAATCTTATACAAATTATTGGTTTAAGACAGGCACTCTAGACCCCTTGGGCCTTCTCAAAAAATTTTGATTGCCCCCCTCCCAAAAATGCATAGTAATTTTATGTTTGCCCCCCCCCCCCCAAATACATAGTAATTTTATTTTTGCCCCCCCCCCCCCCCCGCCCTCTAAAAAAAATACGTATAAATGTTATTTTTTCTTTCACATAATAAAATTAAATTTGCTCTGCCAAAAATATCTAAATAATATTATTTAAAAAATATTTATTTTTTTTTAAATGTTTTCATTCATCAACACTTCGCTAGAGAGATCAATCTAACACAGAAATATTAAATCCATAGAAAAATTTTATTTTACAGAAAGCTTTATATTTGTGAAAGCAATTCATAAATCTGATGCCTAAATCTTCTCACTTGTCAACAATCTTATGTTAGAATATAATCTAGAACCAAAGAACCTGATCGCACAATGCTACGATGGGACGAACATAATGCCTGGAGAAAAAGGGGGTATTCAAGTATTTCTAAGCAAAATGGCTGGACACCATATCCTGTATATTCACTGATTTAACCACCGATTGAATCTTGTTGGAAAAGATTGTCTTGAAATATTAAGTAAAGGGAAAGATTTTTTTGATATTTTTTCTTTCCTTCATAAATTTTATCAACATTGCAATCAAGGAAGTTAGTGAATGCGGGACCATAGCCCGGCTGTTGCACCATCGGTGGTGTAATCACTACGAGGCCATTGTTTTTTTATTAAAAAATTACATAAAATTTTACGCTTTCTAAAATTAAAAATAAAAAATTCTTTATACCTTTAGGTCACATGGCCGAAGCATCGGGGTTTTTTGACCATATTTATAATCAATTTATTTTTTTATATTCATCATTTGAATAATTATTTTATTTATTAAAAATAGTTAATGATCAATTTTAATGCAAAACGATTTATGTTTCTAAAACTTTTGATTAAATACACCATTTTATTAGAAATTAAACAATTAACAAATACAAATACATTTGAATTTATTCAAAAACTGTTTTGATTCTGATCAGTCTCAAATTTTAAATATAATTAAATATTGTCATTATGCTGGTCGAAGATTCTTTAGCTCTTGGTCTAGGTTAAGTGATTGCCTAGTACCCGACAGGGCTAAAAGGGGCTATACCCTGACGGGTATGCCGTCTCTTTCAAGAGATGTAGGGCAAGGGGGGCATTGTTTTAGCAGGTGAATGATTCTGGCCTTAGACTTTTGCTAAAGTTGTAAAGCCTGCATCCTATAATGTTCCGGAGAGTGCGGCGTCATTTCGATGGATATTGTGGTATTGGCGGAGAGACGCGCTTAATCCTATTGACCCTAGGGGTTATGAACGTCGCCGCATAGCTCCACACCCAAAAAAAAAACAATAATTTATCTATGGATAAAAGAACTAAACCTAAAGATTTTTCTGAATTTAATTTATTTTCTACTCATAAGTTTGAAAATAGCGCTCAACAAATATTAATTTCAGAAACGTGAATTTTATGAAAACATAAAAGAATGCATCCCGATGCCTAATCTCATATATATTTTTCGGCCTCTAATGTTGCCGCGTATTCGTTCGTGGAGGTATTATCACCATATTGGTGATACAAAGGGCAACACTACTTACTCCCCTTCTTTGGACTTACACACCACTTCAACTCACTTCTACATCCAACTTTTAAGGTCCAACGAACAGGGGCTACTAACAACAACATATATATTTTTCGTTGTTCTTAGTTTCTTCTGTCTTTGGCTCCTTAGATCCGTCTATAACGAAAAATGACCTTTTTTGACCAAATTGACAGATTTCAATATACCCAAAAAAGAAATAATTTAAATATCTTTTTTGCATATAAAAATCCCTTGTAACTTATATTTTTAATTACAAATAATGAAAAATTAATTTTATTAATATATCAAGTTTTTACATCGGCATTTGGATAATAAAAATATTTCGCGTCCAAACTTAAATACGACACGATATATTATCGGGTTTTAATGAAAATATTATTTGAAGTTTTAATTTAACAGTTTAAATATTGTGTATATACAATGAAATTTCAATTTATTTTTGTTTTAAATCTTTTTTGGTTTTTTGGCCTTTTTTCTAAATTTTCAATTAAGTGACTAACTAAGTTTGATTAGATAAAACGGCAAATGAATTTGATATTCCCTAAGATGGCAGGTTTGATCTAGTCAACTTATAACTTTCAAAAAATTGTTGACCTGTGTAATTTAAATAATAATGATGAATTAAAAAGTATTAATTTTAATATTATAAATAGATTTTTTACCGAAAATATTTATTTAAAATCTTTAGATTCCCTTTATAAATTTGATTATCCTTTTTTTTAGATATAAATAAATTAACGCCTCTTTTTAAAAATATATTGATAAAAATTCAATATCTAAAGAAAATGACGTAGCCAAAAATTTTTTTATAAGAAAACTTAATAATTACAAAGAATGTGTTACTAATAATTTTGTTAAATTTTAATATGATTACAAAGATGCGTTTTCTAATCTATTTAACATTTTTTCTATAAGTTTGTTAATTGGCTCAACGTCGAGATGTGAGGCCACACTTTCCTCTTTAAAAAGGATAAAAACTTCTTGCTGTTAAGTAATGACCTGCGTAAAGGTGATTTGGTTTTTCAAGGACACGAAAAATCATTTACTGGGGCGTTGAATTTTGTTGAATATTGTAATTTAATTAAGATCCTCTAAGATAAAATAGTTTGATCAATACAATACACTGCTCATAATCAGCTAATTATTGCTTAATATTTTAACATGGTTGAAAACTTTTTTTATGCGCATTTAACGTTTATGTCCATGTTTTATTTAATATTTTACCCTAATATTAATTACTGGTTATATATAATCAGTGTTTTTACATATATATTCTTCCAAATTAGCGAACTTATACAATTTATTTTCATGATAATCAATCTTATTTTACTATTCATTTTCTAAAATCCAAATTTTTATGTTCATTTTTATCATTCATATATATCATATTTTTAATTTTCGTGCGCATTGATACCAAATGATAAAATTATACTTACAATTAATTTCCAAATTATCTTTTTAAGCAATAGATATTAGTGAAAACAATTAATTTAATTCACATATCCAACTTAACGCAAAAAAAATGCAATTTTATATGTGCTTTGGCAAAAACAATTTTAATGTTAATACATTTTACTAATAAGCTAATGTTAATTTTAAAAATCCAAGAAAAAACGATGTTTAAAATTGTAAATACTCCGAGCGGTTTTTGGAATACTTTTAATAGGAAGTTTCATGGAACTTCAGTTATAGACCTTTTTTTGATTCCCGGAGTTATTTTACAAGACCTAGATGGCTTTAAAACATTGTTATCTAATTAAAAAAAACAACTCGTAGGGCATCCATTCCAGTTTAGGGTTTTAGCTTTTTTAACCGAGCAAAGCATTAATAATGCCAAGGGAAAATAGTAAGATTTGCTCGAATGCCGGCCACCAGTTTTTAGCCTAGTTTTTCACTGGCCATATCATTGTGCCCCATCCATTGGAAGTTTGTTGGATTGAGATTGAGAGAGCAATGTTCCAAAGATTTCAACGAAATTATGGGAGGGAGTAAAGATACCATTTGTATTCCATACGGAATAATGACTCCACGACGTAAACGCGGTATCATTCTAAGGTTCTGGTTAAGCAGGCCACTCAGCAGCTTCAAAGTGGTAACATTTACTATTTTCCGAGAAAAAAGTCGACTGTGCACGGATTCAAACACAAACCTTCGTGTAAGTCAAGTAGGTTTGCCACAAAGCTTAAGCCGATCTTACCTATTTAAAAATTAAATTTTTTTATTAGTGTAGATAAAAATTGGATTTTTAGATTTGAAATTCGAAAAATGTATTTCTTTATTAATGATCTATTAGATAACTCGAAAGAAAGATTTAAACTATACATGTACCAATTTTAATCTTTTTATCGTTTTTCTACTATCATTTATTATAGCCCAATATAGGTAAAAACGCCAAGAATTACTTTTTACGCCTTCGAAACAAAAAATATAACATAATTTTTTATATATATAGTAATCAAAAAAAATTTTTATACAATATTTTTGCCATTGTATATAAATACCAATTTCTATATTAAAACATTTTCTAGTTTTTTTCTCACATTTGCACAAACACTTTTGTCGTCATTTAAAAATTTCCCAAATTAAAAATACCTATAAATATTTACATTTTTTTTAAATAAAAGCCGTCAATTCAGTATGGAGTGTATCCACTTTTTATTTATTATCGGTTATTAATGTCAGGTTTGCGTTCCTATTATAAATGGATTTTAATTATTATATTAAATGTTTTCATATAGAAGTTTATGTATAATAGAGATAACTCGCCTATTTAGTTTTTTTGGGGTCTCAAGGTTGTTTAAAGGGTTAGAAAGGACATTTTGATGTGTCCAGGAGAAATAAATAGTTGGGAAAAAAATAAATAAAAAAGTATCGATCTAAGTTTATTTTTGTAGAACAAAATTATTTATAGATTTGGGTTAGCCTCCTACTAAATTAACAGGTAACTAGCCCTATGCATCGAGAGAAAATTCTTTAATTTTGGACCTTACCTATGTTATTCAATTTATTTCGTTTAGAATTATGTTGAAATATAATTAGGTAATAAGGGAGACCGGGGAAATTATGAGCCGGGGGTAATCATGAATTTTGATGTTTTAAAAAGTTTGGTAGTTGGTATGATAAAACTGATGAAACATAAATAAAATATATGTCCTAAAACCAGGGATTGGAACCGCCGCAAAAATTTAAAGTGGTTCCGGTTCCGGTTCCTTCCTAGTGAAACGCGGTTCCGGTTCCAAAAATAATATCGGTTCCGGTTCCGGTTCTAAAATTTTCGCAAAAATTGCCCCCTTAAGATTTTTTTTCCCTTTAGATAAATTGCTACAAACGCTCTATATGTGTATATATTTATTGAAAATTTAACAAATTTTATTGTATATAAATTTATAAATTGTTCAATTTTAATAGCAATATTGATTGTAACTAGGGCTTGCTAAAACTCCAGTTGGAGTTTATGGAAGGAGTGGGGCGGGAACCCCTATGCTCCGGAGTTTTCCCGTTTTGAACTCCTGGAGCTCAGCCCGGGCGGGTTTTTTGGAGTTTTTTTCAAAAGTGAGTTTTTTATATAAATAGGGGGATTGAGCCACCAGATGTTTTTTACGATGAAACAATAGTTTTTTAGGTTAAGAAAATAATTGTGGGAGAAAATTAGTATTTTGTATTTTGTTAAATATCAAATATAACTTTGTCAATATTAAGCCCTGGAAAATTTTTGTTTGCACTATTTATTAATAAATTTTTCAATGTCAAGTCTGCTGAAATTGTGTCAATAAACTCTCCTAAATGCAAATAATTTAATATTGAATTTATATTATTTTATTTTTTTGGTTGGGGCGGTCGTGTGTTAGTAATTTTTATATAAAGTTTCTCAATTAGGCTTTATTAATAAATTTTGATTTCGTCATTATTAAGCCTGCTGGATGTCACCTATCTGTCGCAAATATCTATAATTTAACTTATATAAACTTTTTCGATTTTTTTTTGTTTTTAACCTTATTTATTAATAAATTTTGGCAAATTTTGTTAATATGAAGCCTGCTGAGTCAATGTCACCTGAATGTCGCAAATTTTTAAAATTAAACATTGAATAAATATTTTCGAGTTTTTTTGTTCGGGCTGCCATATATGAGTAATTTTTGTGAAAATTTTTTAGTTTTAGGCAAAGTGACATTTCCGAATTGTCGCAAATGCCATTATTTAAATTTTGAAAAAACTTTTTCGAGTTTTTTTGTTTTTAACCTTATTTATTAATAAATTTTGGCAAATTTTGTTAATATGAAGCCTGCTGAGTCAATGTCACCTGAATGTCGCAAATTTTTAAAATTTAACATTGAATAAATATTTTCGAGTTTTTTTGTTCGGGCTGTGATATATGAGTAATTTTTGTGAAAATTTTTTAGTTTTAGGCAACTAGTGACATTTCCGAAGTGTCGCAAATGCCATTATTTAAATTTTGAAAAAACTTTTTCGAGTTTTAGTTTTTAACCTTATTTATTAATAAATTTTGGCAAATTTTGTTAATATGAAGCCTGCTGAGTCAATGTCACCTGAATGTCGCAAATTTTTAAAATTTAACATTGAATAAATATTTTCGAGTTTTTTTGTTCAGGCTGCCATATATGAGTAATTTTTGTGAAAATTTTTTAGTTTTAGGCAACTAGTGACATTTCTGAATTGTCGCAAATGCCATATAATGCATAAATCGCATTTGCGACAATTTGGTGACATTATCACAAGTTAAAAAAATGGATTAATATTACCAAATAACTACTTATACTTTAAAACAAGAAAAAAAATTTAAAAAAAAATAGTTTTATAATGCATAAATCGCATTTGCGACAATTTGGTGACATTATCACAAGTTGAAAAAATGGATTAATTTTACCAAATAACTACTTATACTTTACAGCAAGAAAATAAAATCAAAAAAAATTAGTTTTATAATGCATAAAATGCATTTGCGACAAATTTAGTGACACTGTTAGCAGACACAAATTTGATAAAAATTATCATAATTTAATAAATACAAGTTGTACAAATCGTCTAATAAAAAAATTACCACCAAATACATAAATTATCGACTAAAATTCTATGTAGACATTAAATTAATTATTTAGTTAATTTATATCAAGTATCATAAAAAAACTAAAAAAAAAACAAAATTAATAACATTATAAATGTGAGATATTTGCATAATCAGCTGCTTTTGCATTTATTTACAACTTTATTTTTATAAAAAATGAGTTTGGACAAAAAAAATACACAATTCCAACATTTCCAATGGGCTAATGTTAATTTTTAAACTCCCGGGAAAAAACCCCGGAGTTTAAAAACGGAAAACTCCGGGCGGTTTTTGGGAGTGTTTTTTAAACGGAGTTCCCCTGGAACTCCCGGTGAATCGGAGTCCTTCCCGAATTCCGGAGTTTTGACATGCCCTAATTGTAACAGATCCGAGTTTATTCTGGATCTTAGTTCGGACAACATATATTTCAAGGTTGAAAATGATCTTTCGACACTAACCTAAACATTATAATTAAATCAATAACTTGTGTTGCTGGTACACTCATTATGACCTTAGCAACTAGGTGCAATTGTGGGAATTGCCCAAAAGACTTATCCCAAAATTTCAGGATATTGTCAAAATTGGAGTCAAATGGTAACTCCTCAAATTTTTTTTATTTCTGAATCAATAGATTCGCTGAGAACTGGATTATTTTGACCTATTGATTGCTTTTTTAAAAATGAGACGAATTCGTCATGTTCAGTAATTTCCAGTTCAATTCCACCAACCTGATATCTTTCTTTCATTGATAGAAGTTTATTATGAAGTATCTTTATATGAAATTTTGCTTGTTCTGTCTCCATAGTCAGTAGACCTTTATATCGAGGGTCTAGAAATATAGCTCCATATAAAACAGGTGATAACAAATACGTTTGTTCCCGTTTTGCCATGTAACTAATTATTGTTTTGCTAGGGTCCAACTTATTTAAATCAAAAGTTAGCCTTTTCCAAACATTATAAAAGTCGGATAAAGTCAATTGACTATTTTGAAGTTTTAAAGAGGCTAACTTACAAACTTCAAGTGTTTTTATTAGGTCTCTAACAATACCCCAATCCTGCTGAGAGACCTTGTTAAAAGCTGGTAAATCAGGACATTTTGTTTTTATGTTTACTAAAATATATATAAAATTCTATACTTAGCCTGTGTATCATCATGTAAGTTGATGACCATCTAGTAGGAACATCAATAATAGCCAGAAGAATATTTAAATTCTTTAGAATTTTAACATAATAGGAATTTTTTAATTCCTTTACTATTTCTCTAACATTATTAATGTCTTTATCTTTAAGATAATCTTTGATGGTCAACTGCAGTGTGTGTGCTACACATCTTACATGATAAATCTAAAACTAAGTTAAAATCTAAACCTTTCCAAAAGAAACAACATCTCAATAAATTAGGGCATCTGATAAATCTCCATCAAATGTATAGTTTTCTGATTGATCCTCATCAGAATCATCTAATAATGTTAAATCTGCAGAAAGAAGTTCTACAGTTTTTTTCATGTTTGTTGCATTATCAGATGTAATTGTATACATCTGACAATTGAAGGTTATAACTATCCAAAGTATTTTGAATAATGTTTTTTATACTCAATCCTGTTGACTCATCATGTTCAAAATGCCTAAGTGGATAATTTGGATGCTTTCTCCATTGTAGATTTATAGTAAATAAATATTACCTAAGATTGTTCTTCCTAACCTTTTTACAGTGTCAATTTTTAAGACCAATGGGAGGTTCTGAAGTTTAAACGTGATTTCTTTTTTCAAATTTGAGGCTTTTAAAATTATTAAATCTCTGAGATTGCTTTTATTAATTGAATATTTAAGCCCTTTTAAAATTGGATTAATTATTTGTTGAAATCCTGAATCCTCAATAATTGAAAGAGGTCTTCCATTTGAGGTAGTAAGGGTCACTAATCCATCTTCCAATTCTTTTATTGAGATATCTATCTTTATAGATTTTTTTTCAAAATAATTCATTATTTCAATAAATTTAATAGAATCCCTAAAATAAAAATTTCTAAACCGAAATATTTACTTATCCTGGGCTTCCTCCATTCTTTTTTTTTAACTCTTCTAACTTTTCAGGGTGGACAAATCTTAAATGTTTTACTAAATTTGTGTTATGATTTCCTTTAATGATAACATCGAGTTTCTACAATGGGAATCTTTATTTTGGGTATGAAAATAGTGATGTAGGGCATTTTTAAGCTTCATGTTAACGAGGAAATAAAAACTAAAAAATAGTTAAAGTTCAATTGGAACCGCAGTCAAAAATCAAAACGGTTCCGGTTCCTAATTTTCCGCGGTTCCGGTTCTTTCGATTCCGGAACCGGTTCCGGTTCCAATCCCTGCCTAAAACCATTATCACCAAATTTTTATACCCAAATGGTCAAAACTTTTTGAGTTATATAACAAAATATAAATTATATGCCTAAAAGTTAAAAATAATTTCTTGATTTTTTTGGAACTAGCTGTTTCAAACCATAATAAAATAACAAGTCAATGGATCCATTACAAACTAGCAGGATTATATATAAATAAAATAAATTTATTTAGGCAAAGAATGGTTATATTCATTTATGCAAAGAAATAAAGACCTTACAGAAAACCTGTGGGTACAAGTTTTGCCTGAGCTTCCCATTTTAACAGAATATTTCCACTTTTTTTAAAAGATTTAATCTATCAAGAAAACCAGCTAACCCCCTTAGATATTAGCCCCAAGGTTATAATAGGGGCTCTTAGTAACAGAGAGAGAAAAGCTTCTATTACAATAGTTTTTGCAATCAATGCTTTTGGAAACTTTTTACCCCCTTTTATATTTGTCATACTTGCAATTAAATAATAAATAATTTCTATAAATTGCTATTGGTGTTATAGCTTTTTTTAATTTTGGATTTTTTTATTTACTTGCTAGTATTAGAATAAGTTTGAAAATGGAAACAGGTATATGTAAGAGCAAAAATACTTTTTAAGATATTTATAAGCTATTTTTGTGTTATAGATATACTATCTGACCCGGCAAACGTTGTTTTACCTTAATAAATTTATAGGAATAAATGCTCAAAATGGTCAACCATATCCTAGGCTTTTAAAAATATATCCTGTCAATTTCTTGACCGAAAAAATGTAATAAAAAAATAAAATTTTTAAGGGCATTTATAGGTAAAGTAGGCCCACAAAGATAATTTACAGGCTGAATGGCCTTTTAATAACTTTTGATGAAATTAAATATGACTTTTGCGCATAGAAGGTATATTATGAGTTACCTTGAATTGGTCAAAATTATGAAAAATCCTCTATTGCCTTTTGAGATATTCTCGGCAGACTTCTGGCTCATGATTTGGTCTAGGAGGCTAATATAATCGGATTATAAAAAATGAGTGTTGCTAGAAGGCTCTAAATTAGTTAAAATTTCGTCTAAAAATTAAAAAAGAGCTATAAAACTTAAGTGTAAGAGTTAAAATTTTGCCCAAAATGACAAAAAATTCGATTAAAATAATTTTGATTGATTAGGGGGAGGGGGCGACCCATAGAAGTTAGGCCTTTAAAAAATTTAAAAATACCTTTTTGTGGAATATGCGTAGAAATATGGAAGAATTTTTTAAAATCTATTATAGAACGACGAATTCTCGGAAATCTCGGCTGCACATAAGTTACATGCAAAGACGTATTGAATGGGGGGGGGGGGAGCAAAGGGGGCCATTGCCCCCTTAATAATTTTATTTTTTTATACCGTTAAAATTGATATTATTAAACTCTAAAAACATTAAAAATCTTCAAATTAAAATTTTTAGTTAATATAATGCATTTATTAACCTATACACTAACAAAAAAATACTTTCTTCTTTTCCTTCTAATAAATTTCTTGCCCTCCTTTAGAAATCTCTTGCCCTTAGGTAAGTTTCTGCATACGTCCCTGATTACATGTATAGTTATCTTAGTCAAATAAACACCAATCAATTAAGGTAAAATTGCCTGCATACCCTAGAAGCAATGTTAAATTGATAAATCAAATGCTAGAATATATATATAGTCTTTGTTATGTATAATTTAGTTATTGATATATAGTTTTTTGTAAATAAAAGTTAAATATTCAAATCGGAGGCTCAGTAGCCGCCGATCATTATGGATTTCATGTATTTCGAAATGCCAAATCAGATAAAAGCAGAAACGAATAAATTTTTAAAATGATAAAATTTTGAAAAAAAACCCAAATTATTTTAGGCAAGCGATAAGACCTAAGTGTATGAAGAATCAATAACATCCTATTGTTCCTCCTATGGAATTCACATATAAATTTTATGGTTATTTGAGCCATTACGGGAGAATAGTTAAAATTTTGCCCATAAATTAAGAAAAGGCTATAAAATCTTATGGGTTTGGGATAGGTCAAATAGGTTATATGTATTTTTTTATGGCAAATTAGATAAAAGCAAGAATAAAAAAAATAGCTAAAAATTGGCACAAAATTCGGAATGTAACAATATAAAACGATTAGGGCGGGCGACGCATATGACCAAGGCGTTTGAAGGTTTAACTATTCTGTTTCCTACGGATAATACATATAAAATTTTGTGGTAATCGGTTCACTCATTAAAATAATGGAAATTTCGCCCAAAAAATAAAGAAAAAGCAAAAAAACATAAGGGTTATTGGTAGAAGAGTCAAATTTGGAGATTATATGTATTTTTATACACCTAATCAGGTGAAAGCAAAACCAAAAAATTTTGCCCAAAAATGGCAAAAAATTCATAAAAAAACAGTTTGAATTGCTTCTGGCGGGCGACTCATAGGACAATGTGGAAATATTTTTATAGCGTTATATGTATTTTTTTATGCCAAATTAGATGAAAAACTAAACAGAGAAGTTGTTCGTAAAAATCCGAAAGATTCATAAAAAAACAACTTCAAATGATTAGGGCGGGCGAACCATATGACATAGGCGCATGAAACCTAGAATAAACATTAATCTGCCTCCAAGAGAATGTATATATAATATTTTGTGGGAATCGGTTTAGTCGGTAGAATATGGATCAAAAATTAAAAAACGCGATTTTTTAAATTGCTTCGGGCGGGCGACCCATAGGACCTTGGCGCATGAAAGATACGTATGAACCGATTCCACCACCTAGAGAATCTACATTTAAAATTTCATAGGGATCGGTTTAGCCGTTTTTGAGCTTACTGGTAACAAAAATTTTGATGCTTAATTTTTATATATATGGTCAATTCCACCTCAATCCAGCAAGTCCGGGAGGGGTACCCCTTTTGATTTGGCTGAAATTTTGCATGGAGGTAGTATCTAAGAGTATCTCATAATCTGGAAATTTTTTTTGACCAGAAGTGATTTTTGACGGAGATTTTTTTGACCGAAAAAAAAATTGCAAGGTGAATTTTCACATTTGATGCAACTTTGGGAGGTTATAAGTCAAAAAGTATTATAGCTAGAGACTTAATTTTTTTTTTATTTTGAAGAGGACAATAAGGGCTATCTTGCATATGTTTATTATTTTAAAAAATTATTTTAAATTTTTTACAATTTTATGAAGAATATTCAGTTTATAATAACTAAAAAAGCATTTTTTTAAATTTCTTGAAAAATTGCTAAACTATACTCCTTAATATTCTTTATAAATATTCGAACTCAAAAGTCTGGGACCGACATGACTTTTTTTAAAAAATTCAAAAAAATAATTTTTTTTTTTGGTTTTCAGACAAAAATTTTCTCCCTGCACTATATTAAAATATTTAAAAGTGCCAAATTTAATTCTAAATAAGAAGTTAGACATAGGGGCAATTATGTTAGGCTATAACAGTTTTATTTATTTGATTCATACTATTGTCAATTTTATAAAGAAAAAGGGAACTTTAGATCAAAAAAATTGGGAATTTTCGGTATTTTACTCCTATCTTCAAAGCCGACTTTCTGGGTCACTACCAAACCAATTTGAAAAAATAAAATTGCATTTTATACATAAAACATCGCTATATAACATAAATTTCCCCCAACATTTTACAACGTACCTATAGCTTTTTATGAATTAAAAACAAAAGTTTGCCAAGTTTTTTAAAATTCTAAGGTGTAAAAAATAAAAACATAAAATTTGTATGCTTACATTTGTTAACTTTTTCTAGTCCTTTATAGTTTGATGAACAATATTAGATATTGTACATAATATTCAATATTTATTCTCGGCAAAATTCAAAAAATTTGTTAAATTTATTGTATAAAAAAAAATTTGGGAGGATTTTAGAAAAAAAATTAGGTAAATAAATTTGCAAAAATTCATTTTTTTTCTTTATTCAATAGTTTTCAAATAAAACAGCCCTCAACAACGTTAAATCTGATAAAAAAAAGTAAAAGAGAATATTTTTGGCCTATTTTGAATATTATGATTCAACAGATGTTCTTTTTTTATGATTATCAACAAACTTAAAATAAGCGTAAAAAGTCAATTATTTTATGAAACAAAGTGATATGGTTATTTGATATTATAAATACATAAAAGAAGTCAGTTTTAGGGTTAAACAACTTTAAATGATTATAACGGGCAGAATTAGCTTCAATGATGAATTTTAAGACTAAATAATAGACCCAATTTAATCTAAATAAAATATAGACATTCAGTCTCTTTTACTAATTTTTAGAAATGCCAAATATGTTTTTAAAAGGCTATTTAGAACAAGGCATACAATATATATCTAACCGACCTTAATAAAGTTTAAAAATCAACAATTTTAGTTCCAATTACATCGTAGTTTTATAATATAGACGCACTAGATCTATTAAAGAAAGAGGAAATATCACTGTTACTTGATTCTATAGGCATATGGATTTAGGCAATGACCTAAAGTTTTTTATAACTATATGCGTTCCTAACGAACTTTAACACAAGAATATGTTTAATTAAATATAACAAATTACAAATTTAATTAAAATAATGGAATGATTCCATAATCTTCTTTTTTTGTAATTTACCTATCTCGTTCTTTTAAGATTTTCTATACATAACATATATACTATTTTTTTAACACTTAAACAGGCAAATTATGACTGATTTTATAGGTTTTAAATATTATTAGTTAATTATGCAAAAATAATAAAAAAATAAGCTTTTACAGACGAATACAATATGCGTTAGTTTTTTGACACCTGAAAATTTGCTGTTTTTTGGCAAATTTTGGTATTTTTATTGTAAAAGCGTCAAAATCGAATGAAAAAAACTGGGGCTATCATATGTTATTAAGCAATAATTTATCTATAAAATAAATGTTAAATATTAAAAAAAGGTTTTCTGGTTAACCAGAAAGTCGATTTTGAAAACAGGCAAAATTTTCACTTTTTTCGGTTTTGAGGTTCACTTTTTCATTGTAATTTTAATAATAGTAATAATCAAAAAACTTAAACTATTATGGTCCAACATTATTGCCCATATGTCCTGCTTTTTATATACTGTTAAATTTGGCACATTGGCATATTCTAAAATATAGTGCAAAGCAGCGTCTCCTACTCCCCAAATTTCATGGAAGAGCTACCCCCCTCGGCAAAATCTCGGGGGTAACAAACTTCGGAATTTATTCATATTCCCCCCATAACTATACCTACCCCCCTCGAATACCTACCCCCCTCGGCCGATTTTTTGGAACCGCTTGGTTCCTACCCACCCCGGAGTAGGAGACACTGGTGCAAAGGGCATAAATGTGTTCCAAAATTATTGCAAAAAATTAATTTTTTTAAATTTTGTAAAAAGTCATGCCGGTCCCAAACTTTTTAAATCATATATTTATTAACATTATCAAGGGCCATATTATATAAATTTTTCAGAAAATTCAAAGATACGTTTTTTGAGCTATTTGTGTCTAAACTTGAACTTAATTTTTTGGCAACTTAAAAAAAATGTTTTTAAATATTTTTTGCGTCTAAGGTAGCCCTTGTTACGATCTTCAAAATAAAAAAAAATTTATGACTCTAGCTACAATACTTTTGATGATACATGCGCGCAAAGTTGCCTCAAATTTTTTTTTTGCAAAAAAATGAAAAATATTTTTGCTCATATCTCGGTCAAAAATCACTTCCGGTCAAAAAAAATTTAGATTTTTATCAGCACCCAAGGACTCTACCAGTGTACCAATTTTCAGCCAAAACTGAGACTTCAAGGGAAAAAGTTTGTCGATTTGAGGTGGAATTGACCATATAGATATAAGTTAGCTCTATCGTCTAAAAATTTTTTTTTAAAATACCTTATATTTTTTTTGCAATCGGTGTTTGACTTTTAGGTGTCACAATTGCCCCGGTCTCCCCTAAAGAAATATATTAATTAAATAGTTGTACAATAGTTATTTCAACTGATGTGATTGGTAGTGCACGGAGAATGTTTGTAGATTAATTTATAATGACAATTTCTGTGTCATCCAATTACGATTTAAAAAAAAACCTTAATTTATTTTTAAAAAAGATACGCCATCTATCACCGCTATAAATGTTAATAAAATAAATGAATTTGTTAGAATTCTTAAATCTATATGTATAGGGCAGGGCCTATCCATGCCCGGTAGATAGCAAAGCTTAATGCCATTTTAGCAGGTTTATTTAAAATTTCTATGTTTTAGATGTAAACTTCCTTAAATAACGATATCCCATGCTAGCATTAATTAAAAAACTCACATAACTCGTAACTACCGCTTGTTACAATTCAAAAAAATTTTAAATTTTATTAATTGTTTCACAAATTTAATGGTTAACGATTGTTGTTTCTCGTATAAACCTATTATTAACATTGTTTTATTTTCCTTGACAACGTAACAAACTATGTTATTTATAATGATTTTTTCAAAAGGCCATTTATAAGAGATTGGCTTAACTCAATTATTCGAAGATCCAAAAAATCAAATTACTTTATTATTCGCCCATTTTAATATCCAATCAAACTATTAGTCCATACACACACATAATATCAGTTATTTTAAGTTTCGCGCCTATGTTTGGGGTATGCCTCCTCATTGCCAGCTGTTTTAAGTAAGTGAATGAATCCGGCTTCTAAGCTACGAAACACGTACGGGTCCGCTCCGGACCAAAGAGACCAGGGGTGGGATGGAGTCCCAATCACTAAAAATTCTTTCGAAGGCCAGTTTTGCCACGCTAACGGTACATATAATTTCGTTTTAACTCGTTTTATGTTTAGACCGGTTAAAAAATGTCCTAGATTTAGATGCTTAAATTGTTTAATAAATCTATTATAAAAAATTTGAGTCCATAATTGCGTTAATTACCACTCAAAATGAATGTTCACTCTAAATAGTGAGAGCGTTTGCATAATTATTACTATATTATTATAATGTAAATAATAGCTAAGAAAGCTACTCTGCCCTAATATTAGTATATAGTTGTTATCGATATTTAGGATGTGGCTTCCTTAAAGCCAATAAGGACCGATTTCTCATCCATAATCTAGCAAAATAAAATGAAAAAAATTATGTTTAGAATAAAAACTTAACAATGGTATGTTTTTAGGCTCTGGCCTAAAAGTTTTAAAAATTATAAAAATGAATGTTATTATTAATTTCACTATATATATCTGAGCGCAGGAAAATGGTTAGCAGTTGCCGTTCATTCCCAAGGCGGTGGAGCCTTCATGGTCTTTTCCACTAAATTTCACGGACGGGTAGATGAACGTTTTCCCAGGTATAATTCACAAATTTTTTTAAGATATATCGTCACACTCTTAAAATTTATCAAAAGATAATCTCTTTTATTGGTTAGTCATCGCCTCTTAACCGGGTGTAAAACTTCGTAGATCTTTTTCTTTGAAAATTGCAAAAGCTAAATTGCAAACTTTATAATATGCCCTTATTTGTTTGTGTGTACGGGGAAACAGATAGCCTTAAAAAATAGAAATTACATTCTTTGCTCTTATAAGTTTATGTTATTGTATCAAAAACACAGCCTAAATATATACATTATCTAAATCAAACTCTTATTAAATCAAGTAGAGCTATTAAAATGCCGTAGGGTTGAATAACTCTCACCTTGGTCTAACTAGACAAAACGTTTATGGCCTATAGCCTAAGTACCACACCTATAGCTCTAAATAGTGATGGCAAGAGTGTAAATTTTTCCCCCCAAAAAAGGAAAAAAGCTAGCTTAGGGTGACCTCGAACACCGGACCTTTTGCACTAGACTGATATAATTGTTTTTCCCATATAATTATGAAAAGGTTTGTCGGACATACCCGACCTGTTTACGATCTCAAATGGTCAAACTTCAAGGAAGATTTAATTGCCTCGTGTTCGGAAGATTCCACTGTTCGACTCTGGGAAGTTCCGGAAGGTGGGCTCCAAGCTGACAGCAAAAAATCTCTATTTAACTTAACGGGACATAAGAAGAAATGCATCAAGATTGAATGGCACCCATCGGCTAACGATGTCTTGATGAGCGGGGCCTTTGATAAACAGGTCCGTGTTTGTTTTCACGAAATAAAAAAGAAGTTATCAGCTGTATTAATTTAATTTAGTACAAATCGTGAGTAAGAAATGGCTTTTTTTTGTTACAAAATTAAAATTTTGCTTTTTATCATTTGAGGCAGCTAATCATCTGATTGGTTTAGAAAGAGCTAGTAAAATTAACGAAGAATTAAATTTAAAAAATTTGTATTGTTAATTGACATTTTGTAAAGAATCCTTTCCTATATTCAGTACATTAAAGTTTAAATTTGGCTATTAGTGTGAACTCTGCACTGGAGAGTTTTATGATCACAATAATTTTGCCAATTAGTTAGGTGGTCAATTAAATTAAGTTTGTTCCTTAAACAATTAGGCGATGTCTCTACTGCATTTTAATTTATCTTATATCATACAAATATATAGCTTTTAAAGTTTCATACGTCATAAGGTCGGACGACCTTTAAGATAAGTAAGCTTTATTATGTTTCACACACAATTTAAGAACGCTGTCTGGTTAGTAGTTTTTATGGATGACTCCCTCAACGAATTTTAAAGGCGTCCATTTTGCTGTTAGCATATTTATTCTTTCATAAACAGGTCATAGTTTGGAATTGTGAACGTGGTAAAGCTATAAAAGCCACAACGTTAGATGAAGCAGTCTATGATGTTTCTTGGAATTGGGATGGTTCATTGGCTGCCGCAACTACCAAACAAAAAACACTGTTCGTGATTGACCCCCGGGCAGCTAAAACAGTAGATTCTGTCATAGCTCATGCGGGTATTGAATAAAGAATAATTGTGCTATTGAATTTAGGATAATTTTGGCGCAATTTTGCAATTGAATCGTGTATGTAGGTGACAGTGTGATTTATTATGCCTCACAGGAAATATCAATCTGACTTACCTTAATAACCCAATAACTCTATCCTTAATATAACCTGCCTAACACTTCTATGATGCTGTATCAGTAAAAACGCAAGCATTTACAGGTCTGGGGCTGCAAGATTTAAAAAGAGGGTTGAGTAAAGCGAAATATAAGACTATATTTTTTTCCATTTTAATTTACGATAGATTGTGGCTCAAAGGCTAAATATTTGGCCTAATCAATAATTGTATTTGTGAATCTGTTTATCCATAACAATTTTTGATACGGTAGTAACTAGATTTTCGTCTTTTTTATATAAAAATATTAAAAAACTTTGCAGTTTTAAGCGGACAACAACTCTTTAAACTTAATACTAACCTCAAATTTAGTCTTTTGAATTTTCGGATTTATGGGCCATCTTAATATTAATCAAAATTTCTTCAATCCTGTGTACTGGCTCGTTTTAAAATTTTCAGTCTATTTGGCTTTGAATACTTCGTTAAATAAGATGGGCCCTGTGAGGCTAAAATATTTTTAAATAGAGCTTACTTAAAGCTTGGACGCAAACCATTTTTCGAACCAAAATGTATACAATTAAAAAAACTTAAATTTTTCAATTTGAAATTTTAACAACAATTGCAAAAGCCCATTTTTTGACTAACACCTTTGATATATTTTTAAAGATCAACAGTTATAAGATGCAAAATATACGAAAAAAAAATCTGAGATTTTCTAAATATTTTCAGGGTTGAAGCGAATACCCTATGATTCTTATATTTAAAAATGATTTTGGCCCAAAAAAAGCTGACCACTCTGGTTGCAACAAGGCGATTTGATAAACTTTAACAACAAATTTTTGTTGTTATTTTGCTAGGAGCCAAATGCATGAAAACGGTTTGGATGGGTAACACAGATTACATTTGCACTACTGGCTTTTCCAAAACCAGCGAACGTCAAGTCTCGGTTTGGGACAGGAGAAATTTAACGTAATACATAGTTAGTAGCTCAGTCTTGCAATCAAAATTTTGTCATATATTTTGATGACGACATTTTTATTTATTATTGCTGCATTCGTACTTTTTATAAATAATAACAAATAAAACGAAAAAAAAAATATATATTTTGGGGGAAAAAGACTTTAAATACATATGTGGATAAGAATTTAAATATTTTCACTTCAGAATACCAATATTTAATCAATATGTTAAACTAATGATTTCCATACAAACGCATAGCATTTTGATTAAATATATGAGATGGGTCTTAATTATACGAGAGTAAATTATGGTGCTTGGAAGTCAAATCTCATTGCAATATTTATAAAAGAAATTTGAAAATTCATGTTTAAAAATGTTATTAATAAGCAGTGCTAGGAAAACAATGAGCCAAAAAACTTTGGCTCATTTTTTCCCCCAAAATAAAGAAAAAAAGGGAGCTACAAATAAAGGGCCAAAATAAGAACTCAAAAAAGCCCTTACTAAGAAAAGGGGCAAAAAAAACTCCAAAAGTGGCTCCTAAAAAAAGCCCCCAAAAACCCATTTTTTGTTTTCTTTATAATAATTTTGAAAAATTTGGTTTTTCGTGTATAATAATGATGGGTGGGTTATTTTTTTTTAAACTCCTAGGAGTTTTTTTTAAGAAAAGGGGTTTTTTTAAAATATGCCCTTTTTATTTAAGCAAGAAAAGGGGCTTTTTTTTTGCCATGCGCATGAGTTTGTGGGCATTTGGGAAAAAAAACTCAAAAACTTGTAAAAAAAAGCCCATTTATTTTTTTTCCCAGCCCTGTTAATAAAAGTCTAATTTTAAATCCAAAATCATAAATCCCTAAAGAAAAGGTTTAAAATTTTACGATTATTAATAGCTAAGGGTGTCACCTTGATTTCGGGCCCGATTTGTATCGACCGGGTTTAAACTCGAATATATGTAAAATATATAATATCATGAGTTCTTAAACACTAATTTATTTATTGTTTTATTAGGGAAGGACCTGTTCACTTGGAAATTATAGATTCCGGGCCTGGAGCGTTGTATCCTTTTTTTGATCAGGACTTACAAATGCTATATATTGCTGGAAAGGGTGACGCTAATATAAGGTATTACAATTCCAAATTTACCAATAAAGTAATTATTTTTTAGAAATTAGCTAAGAATGTGTCCAAACTCGAAACTATGCCAAAATATAAAAAAATTAATTTTGTGATATATCATAGGTATTTTTTTGAACATAAAAAGATACATTGAACAAATTTTTGATTAAATTTCTATGTAGAGACAAGATCTTTAATAATTTACGAATAAGAAAAAATATCAAAGTTTGCATCCCAATTAAAACCCAATTTTATATATAATGAATCTATCTTACAAATTTTTGTGGGCCGGTGTTAAATTTTAATAATTCTTACATTTTTAATTTGTTTGTAAGTTTATTATAATTTTATATCTTAAACTATTTTTTAGATATTACGAATTAAGAAATACTCCGCCCCATCTGGCCGGACTCAATCAATATTCATCGAATCATCCACAAAGAGCCTTAGGGTATGTTGTGTTTTATATAAATATTATATTTGATGGTTTTAAAGCAAATATTAGATGTACTATTTCGAAATTTGTCAGAGATGGTATTTTTATGCGTCGCCATTTATAATCACTTGGGTTGAGTAGGATTTAGTACGTTTCTGCGCCTATCTTAAATATCCATTTATGACGCGACATATGGAATATTACAGCATGCAGGACCTACAACCCTGTCATAAGTAAAAGGCCAGAGTCATTTTCCTGTTAAAACACTGTCCCCCTTGCCCTATTCATGAGGCGTCATACCCACCAAGGCAGATCCCTAATTCCTAATTTGTTTGCGCTATATTTTGTCAGAAAATAAAATGTAACTTTAACATTCAAATAATTTACACATAGTTTGTCTACGTCTATATTACCGTGAAATAAGCAAATATTAATGTGGGGAAGCTTGATTTTAACTGCAAATATATTTTATTTTTTAAGTTCATAAAGTTGTTTTATTAAAAATTAGTGTATTAATCAGTGATCCCCTTAGGGCCGTTACGTGCGTGCCTGAGAATTTGATAAGCTAGTAGGATTGGACCCAAATTTTTTTAAGTAGATTAAAGAAAACAATTCAATATTTTTGTCTAACTTACTGCATTGTTTAACTAATTTTTTATGACACTTGAGGTAAAGGCGTTATAACTTCCCATAAACTTTTTTTAATTATTGCAGTTTTTATTATATGAAACTGCAGTAGATATTAATAAAACCGAGTAATACAAGAACATATACAAAACACATTTTATAAAAATTTTTCGGGTAAGCTGGCACTGGGCCAAGTGTAATATTATAGAATAAAACAAAATGGAATATATAACATTTTGTTAGCGTATCAACTAACAATTATGTATAAATTGTTCAGGTTTTTAATGAAACGATACTGCGCAGCCTCGAAATGCGAAATCTATCGATTCTTTAAACTTCACGCTAATCGGAACTACGTTGAACCCCTGAGTATGATTGTACCTAGGAGACCCGATTCAGGTAAATATTATAGTGGGGCTAGTAGTAGATAAATTTATTTTTTTTTAAATAAATTTTACTCTTAAAAAAATTGGTCTTTAAAATCAAGGATCGCAGAGCTGTGATAAAGTGTAAAACATAAACAGTAGGATTGATTTCCTTTGACTAAAATTGGCACAAAAAATAGGTTTTGTCGAACACTTGTTATAATTTCGATGTTTTGTTGACTAAAATTTGTAGTTTTCGTTTTCTCTTGAGAGCTTGCAAAGCTTACGTTAGAGTTATCACATATAACCAAATATATATAGTTGGATTCCAAAACTGTCCTCATTTTTCTGAGATCTAGGGCTAAGAATTTAAAACCTCATTAGTCCCTGCTGGGCCATCTGCTGGAGTTAAATAGGGGCGGCCTTGACACATCAATCGCCTCTTAAAGCGACAAATGTTTGGAGGAAAAACTTTTAAGTGCCAATTTCAACTTGCACACTCGAAGCTTTTCTCATAAAATAATTTAATATTTATAAATGTTAACACCCAACTAGGTTTCCAAGAAGACCTTTATCCCGCAACTCCAGGTCCTGACCCAGCAATGCAAGCCAGCGATTACGAAGGCGGAAAAAATACTGAGCCCATTCTAATTCCATTCCCTCCGCCACCCCTAGAGGAAGAAGCTGCCGAGGAATGAATCAATCAATGGACACGACATTAAATCTAAATATAATTTTTATAAAAATAATTCTATCCTCAAGTGCAACTTAAACAATGGTAGCTAATATTATCCCTACTCAGCATATCTATATCACAAACAACCTATTTTCTTTTTACATTTATAATTATTTTTTGTTATTCTTCATTTGTCCTTATTTCATAACTTTCCATAATTACTGAATTAATAGGAATGTATAATAAAGATCGTTGAATATGTTCTAGTTTTGCATGTTCGCTTTTGTCAGAATGACTGTAGGTATGCTTTTTTTCAAAAAAAGTCACCTATATCGGAATCGAACACCAGACCTCCTGATTATAAAACAGCGATATTCCGATTCGTAGCCAATTTCGCGTAATGACTAAAAATGTCTTGTATTTATAGCCTAAGCACAAAGTAGTCTTTACAGTTAGATTTAGTTATAAGCCAAGTGTTTTTAAGGCGCCTGATAGGAGCTATTCAAAACTTTAGCTTAAAAACCCTGATATTTATCAAAAATTGCTTGGGGCCCCCGAATGGGTTGCCCTGGTTTGACTCGCGTAATGTATTAATATTGCGTAACAACAAAAGATTAACTAATAACACAAAAAACATGGCTCGCACGACCTTGTAAGGCTGTAAGCTCTCGTCTCGTGTCTTGTCTCACACTGAGGTGCGCTTATGCTGGTAAATAGTCGAATTAATGAGCTCCAGGTTTAATGTCCAAAGTATTTTGCATTGAATATTACATCTACGTGAAAAAGAAGTTTCTATAGTGTTAGTATGCACATTTTAGAGAGAGAGAAGAAATTGGGAATCTTAATAAATCTTTACCTATAGTTTAGTTTCATTAGATATCAAAATCGGAGCTCTCCCGGCCAACGGACCGGACTGGCTGAACACTAGTGTTAATTAGAGTGATAAATACGGTTGATTGTGAATTAAAACATTATTTTAGCCATTCTATTTTTTTAAATGCAAAAAATTCATTTAAAATCAAAGTTATAGTATTATTTTTTCTTTTTTCTCAAAAAAAAAATAAAAGGGCTAAAGGCAGAAACTTATGGTAATTAATGCCAGCTTTAAGATCAACAGTCTTGGGGACTACTACTTAAACTGTTCTACAATTTTATTTATCAATATAATCGTCAACAAATTCTTCAAAATCACATGGAACTCGAATATCGGTGAGCTAGCATGATAACATAGGGGTAAAGGTTATATTTGGCAACGTGTAAGACGCGTATGGCTGCGTCCCAAGCGGTCATGCAAGTGAAAAAGTTCATGACCCGTTGACGTCTTAGCAAGAACATAATTCCCAGGGGTACGGTGAAAACGAGCGTTGCCACGTTGAGGAATATGGAAAGGATGACGAAAGATTTGCGTTTCTTAACAAATTCCCGCATACGATAAACTTCCGGAAGTAGTATGGTAGTTCCGTTTCCGGTATTTGTTAAGGAACCTCCTATAAAAACAGCTGTAGGAGAGACTGTATTGTTGTTGTAGATTCTCGTGGATTTGGTGGTCGTAGGCGTTGACGGCGAATGGAGCGTGCTTGCTGCTGCGAACCGGCGTTTATCTAATCGGTACAGTCGAGCCTGTCAGATTTTGTTAAAATAATTTAATTTTATAATTTTTTTGACCGGGGTAATGAAGATTAAAAGTTGCGTTTACTTATGATTAAAATAACGCCGTATTTGCTAAAGCATGCAGGCTTTCCTGTGAAATAACAGAAAACCAGAGTCATTTACCAACTAAAACAGACTACTCTCCTGCAAAAAAAGAAGGCATACCCGTCAGGGCATAGCCCTTTTTGGAACTCTCTAATATTAGCCAACTACCTAACCTAGACCCTAAAAATATTTAGCCAACGGAATGCCATATTTAATTATTGAAATAATTTTTAATTAATTTGCCCTATCGATAATTGTGCAAATTTATTTTGTTAAACAATGATTGCAACACCAAAGTGGCCAGTGTTGTAAATAAATGTGGCCATCGACCACTATATTTTTGACCTTGATCGCAAAAAATAATAACATTCACAATTAATTGATCATAGTCACAATTAAAAGTTCATGATTACAATATATTATTTTTCATCATGGAATTTTATTATTTTTGCTATGATATTGATCATAATTGTGATTGTTATTTTTTGTGATCAAGGTCAAAAATATAGTGATCGATGACCACATTTATTCTCTAACATTAGTCACTTTAATGTGGCCAGCAATAAAATGCCTAATGCCATTATATACAGTGCTAGCCACTATAAATTGTTCAATGTTTATTTTTCTTTGAGTTTATATTTCTTAGAAATAAATAAAAAATTTGATTACCTTTGAAATGTAACTGATTGATATGTAAAATTAGGCAAAAAAAATCAACATTTTACTACTCAAACAACTTTTCCAAATTAAAATTTATCAATTTCCATACCCACGATCGTAAATTGAGGATTAAAATGAGTATCGTTGGAATGAGGTGTAACCCGTAAACGTAGACAGGGTAGTATGCCCTAAGAATCCCATTCCATTGTGAATTCAAAACCACGATCCAAAGATTAGTGTAATGGGCATTGTGGGGCTCGCATAGCAAATGTGGCTGCAAGCGTCGAATAAATTCAGGTCCAACTTTTTTCCGACCATATCCCATTTGTGCGGGGACAGCTAAGAGTCCAGAAAGGAGCCAATACCCTCCTATGTACCAATTAATTTTTTTAACCGTTAAATGGGGCACAAATCGGTTCCTATAAAAGATTGGATGTCGTATTCCGACGTATATATCGAGGCAAAATAACAGGAAAATGAAGGTGAGAGTTTGGTTGTTGGCGTGCAAGGCCCAGCTTTGGATTTTGAAGAGCCAAATGACGGTCAATGTGGTGCATTTGATACAGCTGTTCCCCGGGTACCTCAAGAAAAATGTGTTTAGCATGTTACAAAAGTAGATTAGGATACACAGGCCGCAGATCCATCTCAGGTACGTTAATACGGTTGCGCTGTAAGCTTTGCGAAATCTTTGGGCCCCCTTAACCTTGGTGGTCAATAGGACCATGAGAGAAATATCACCGATGATACCAAACATACTAAAGAAGAGTCGACAAATCATGTAGGCCCGCTTAGTTTTCCAATCCAATAATCTTCCGAAGGGCGCGTTCACACCTATCCCAAATAACGTACTATTTACCACGATGGAAAAATTATTCGCATCGCTTCCTATATCAATCGGTAATCGTCCGCTTGACATATTTATTTGATTCGCATAAAAAATGAAATCAAATATTTTTGGTTATCCGGGTTTTTAACCATTCAAATATGCACATAGAGTGGATATATGATAGTATGTTGGTCACACAAATCACCATCCCCTTAAAATAATCTCTTTACGGCAATGTGTTAAAATTACTCAATATACAACGTTATAACATAATTAATGTGACCTCGATAAAGATGTTACTTTGGCCAGAAAATAGGGCAATTTTGGCTTCAAATTATTTAATTAGTAATCAATAATAATCAAAAAAAATTGCGAGGTTGATTAGATTTGTATTCCCTTTATTTTTAGAAAAAGTTCCAATTTGTTTAGAAGCAATAACTCGAATTTAATAAAAGTTGGCAATATATCGGAGTCCAATATAAGAATCATTGTCTTTATTTAACTAAGAGTAGATTTTCTTTTTTTAAAAGAATGAGGAAAAAATATTTTTTCATTTTATTTTCTTAAAAAAACCTAACCAGCCGTGCCTCTTAAAAATTGGCGTATTAGCCAAAATGTAAAATAGAGTCAATAATTTATTTAATTTTTTAATCGCCAAAATGTTCATATAATGAAATTAAGTTTTAACAAAAATATTTAATTCTAACATTTAAGAATAAAAATAAATATATTTTAGAACATGTTGTTTAATAAAGTTAAAGTTGATTAAAGAGGAAAAATTGATAAAAACTTAACATGTTATAAATAAAAAGCAAATCCCTGGGTTAAATATAATTGTTTTGGGAAAATCTAATAACGCTATTTCCCACAAAAAACGATTATGATAAGTAAAATCAAGCTAATTGGTAAAAATATTGATTTATAACTCTAGACCCTCACCGGCATTTACCTATTATTTTTTATGGACCAGAGTCGAGCCCAAAAGCCTGCCAGGCCCGGTGCCGACCAGTCCGAAAGCACCCCCCCCCCCCCACGATCAGGCCAATATATGTTATCCTTATTATTTGCTCTTGTCTAATATGAATAAACATTATTACCCGCTAAATTTAAATATCTTTTTAACGTTCTTTCTTAAAAACATTTTATTTCTAAATTTGAATATCTTATTAACGTTGTTTCTTAAAAACATTTTATTTCTAAATTTGAATATATCGTTAACGTTCTTTCCTTAAAACATTTTATTTTTAAATTTGAATATCTTGTAACATTCTTTCCTTAAAACATTTTATTTAAAGATTTGACTTACTTCATATTTCCAGTCGAGTATATACAATCTTTTTGAATAAAAATTCTTAGCTAAAATTCTTATTTACGTCAACATATATATGGCCGACGTTTATATATGATATATATATAATTTCTTTATACCTTTTTATTTTTTATTAATAAATTTATTTTAAATTCTGGTGTCAGATAATTCCTTGTGTCCGACACATCCCACGCAGCCCTTAAACTTGGCCACCCCTGACACGCTTAATAAACCGTTCCAACCCTGTAAATAAAATTTTATGCAAGATGTTAATTCTTTATCAACTAAGCTATTCACAACGATGTTTTTCACTAAGTGTACGTATTCACTACAATGTTATTGATTCGAGACTCTCGCCACAATAGTTCTAGTTTCGTCGATTTTCGTAAAATTACTAGCATTAATGATTAACGAATTTTTGCATGAGATAAAGCCACCCCCCCCCCCCCCCCCATCAGAACATAAGTCAACAAACGATTAAAATAATAAAAAATTTCTGAGAAACCTGCATCATCGCTAGGACATATTTAAATTTTCTGATCAACAGATTGTTTACGTTAATTCTTCCTGAACCCATCTATTCACAACGATATGTAAAACTCTATGCATTCCATATGATAATAAATGATGACGACGATCCTTCCTAAGCGTAACTATTCACTACACATAATAATTAAATCGAGGTCTTCGCCACAATGGCCCTAATTCCGTCTGAGGCAGATGCTAGCATTAATGACATTTACAGATAATTTTTGCATGAGACGCAGAATGAGCCCAATGTGATAACGCCCAATGCGACCATTAAAAGGACAGCAGAGCTCTTATGACAACGCCTATTGCGACCATATAAAGGACAGCAGAATCCTATATGATAACGCTTGTGACCATATTGAGGACAGCGAGGTTGCCAATTGCGCGCTTTATGCTGACGCCAGCACCCGCATAAGTATTAAAAAAAACTATTAAATTGTAACCAAAAACTGTCTCTATTCGACCAACAATACCTCATTTGCATTAAACGATAGCTGGTGACTGATAACCTCGAACACTAACTTTTCCGATCACGTCAATCCTGCTATTAACATCAACCACAATTACCACACAGCTCATTAATAATCAAGCAACTAAAAATAAAACGAACGGCTCCGCCTGAAAACCAGCAACATGGACTACCGTAAAAAAGGGAAAGGTGTCTAATATGAATAAACATTATTACCCGCTAAATTTGAATATCTTATTAAGGTTCTTTCTTAGAAACATTTTATTTCTAAATTTGAATATCTTATTAACGTTCTTTCTTAAAAACATTTTATTTCTAAATTTGAACATATTGTTAACGTTCTTTCCTTAACACATTTTATTTCTAAATTTGAATATCTTGTAACATTCTTTCCTTAAAACATTTTATTTAAAGATTTGACTTACTTCATATTTCCAGTCGAGTATATACAATCTTTTTGAATAAACGCCAATATATATATGGCCAACATTTATATATATAATTTCTTTATATTTGTTCTCTTTCTTTAATAAAGTATTAACCTTATATTTCACAACCTATATATTTTTTAAATAGCTCTATAACACGAAATAGTATGCATAAAATAGTTGCCTATGTGACAAGTAAGAGCGCGTTAAACAAATTAACGCTCTTAGAACAATTATTCGTGCACCTAGAGCAATTTTTTCGTGCGTAAGTGAGCAATTAGGGATACACCCTGTATAATATCTTTATTATTTTTTTAATTATTATTTACAAGAGCTAAAAATGATAAATTCATTATCGGCATTTTATTTATAATTATTAAGCAAAAATTAGCTTTTAGCATAAAATTTTCGAGCAGTATTTGTAAATTTAAGCCGGGAGTAAAAACTAAAAATATCCGGATTGGGCCTAAATTAATAAATATATCCCGCGGGTAGGGCAGAATTATCACTGCCCGGCTTGAACAAATTTTCTTCTTTTTTCATGACAAAAAAAAAGGAAGCAAACAAAGAATTTTCAATGTTTGTGAAGGAAAGAAAAATACAAGGTCATATTTTTATATCAGATCCACACCCCATAAATACGCCAACGCATATGAGAAATATAATTTTGCTCATAAGCCAATCATACAAGCAGCTTGAAATATAAGAATTGCTGCATAAATAGCATTATATTCATCCTATGAAATTAGAGTTACACCAATTTTATTTATTTCATGACAGTAATAAGCAAATTTTTTTTACAATCATGTAAAAGAACATTCAAAGTTACAATTAGGTAATAAAATTTTAATTTGGTTAGTGGCGTTTATATGGCTCATGAATATAACTTTAAATTTGGTATTACTATTATAATTTATTTAACTTTTCTATTTAATATAGGTCAAAAAAGTTTGAATGTTATTATATCTTCAAGTAAAGAGGCACCGCACGTTTGGCAATTGCATAACAAAATGGGGTTTTTATCAAACATGGAGAAAATTTTTGTTTTGGGGAGCTCAGAAATAGTTTGCTTAAGGCCGTCAATATACCACGGACCGAACCTTAAAACATACTGTGCATATATGAAATTAATATCCATAGTTTCTTTCAATTTGACATAAAACATTTCAAATGACCACGATTGGCTATAATGATAACGTATGAGTAAATATAGTATTGAGTAGCGTGCAAAGCGCGAATGAATGCTTTAGGTGGTCACACACGTGAATAGATACATGGCCCGTTTTTACGCTTTAGCACGAATATGGTGATTAGGACTGTGAACACCAGGGTTGCCACGTTAAGGTAGATGGAAAGAATCACAAAAAATTTGCACTTCTTAACAAATTCCGCATTCGATAGACTTCCGGTAACATCGTAACATTACCACTTTCGGTTAAAGAGCCTAGGGCTGCTGGAGGAGAGACGGAGTTTACAATTCACACCGTCGTTTTGGTGGACGTATTTATTATCGTAAATCGGCGTTTATCTAATCGATAAAGTCGTGCCTGTCAAAATAAACTAAATATAAAACATATTTTAAATAGGGGCTCATACAAGGTTTAAATTTTAACTAATGAAACATGAGCATATTGCACTGTAATAGTTAAATTTGGCTAATCGCATATTGGAGACTTATGATTTAGGTTAGTCTCACTTAAACCATATCGTTAAGGGCTTACACCCTAAATAGTTCACTCAGCAGCTTCAAAGTAGTTGTACACGCGAGATTCCCGTAAAAAACCCCCATTTATACAAGGATTTAAAAGCAGGTTTTAAGGATGTTTTCTTTTTGAGTTGATTAGTAATCAGTAAGTTTTTGATTAAACTTTTAATGCCCGGAATGTTTTATTATCAACGATATATTTGATTATTTTTTTTTATTACAGGATATTTTAATACATCGTTGTAATTAGGGTATAGGTGATAAAATTCATATTTACGGCATGTTAGATTTGGAAAAATCTAAAAGATCCAAGCTTTAATATTAAAGAACGCTTTTTTTGAATGGTATATACTAGCACGAATGCTAGCATCAGTTAAATAATAATATAATGTGTATTAAAGAACTCATTATTTATTTAAACAAAAGGTCAATACATAGTTTGTTATAAACCAAAAATCTGTATTTACCCAGGACCGTGAATTGAGAATCAAAATAAGAAGGGTCGGAAGGGCATGAAGCCCGTAAACGTAGACCTGAAAGTAGATCTTAAGCATGGAATTCCATTTAGGATTGGTAACTACAATCCACAGGTTTGTATAATCGGCATTGTGCGGTTGGCATTGCAAATGCGGCTGCAACCTATGTATTAATTCGGGTCTTATCTTCACTCGACCGTGACTCAGTTGACCGGGTATAGCTACGAGAATACAAAGCACCCAGTACCCTCCGATGTACCAATTAATCTTAGGCACCGTGAAATGGGGCACGAAACGATTTCTATAAAAGACCGGATACCTAATCCCAATGTAAATATCGACGGAAAAGAACAAGAAAACGAAGGTGAGTGCCCCATTGGCGGCATGCAAGGCCCAGCTTTGGAATTTAAAGAGCCAAATTAGGCGGGAGTTGTACAAACGATACAGCTGTTTCCGGGATACCACACGTAAAAGGAGCTTATCATGTTACACAAGGTGATTACAATACACAGGCCACATATCCAACGGAGGTACGTTAATACGGCCGCGCTATAGGCCTTGCGAAAGCTCTTGGCTCCCTTTAATTTGGTAGTTAGGAGAATCATGAGAGCTATATCGCCGGAAATACCAAATATGGCAAGAATTAAACGCACAATCGTGTAGGCTCGTTTAACTTTCCAATCTAGAAATTTACCCAAAAGGGGTACGTCCAGACTTCTTACGAAAAACGTTTCGTTTTCTTCGACGGAAAAATTATGTGCGTAGCCCCGTAAAACATCATCCGGCCTTCCGAGGGTCATTTCCAAATTTTTTTATAATATAAATAGGGAAAAAGTTTGGTCAAATAAACTTAAACAGTTCCCAAACAAATGTGTCCTAAGAATGAAGGAATTTGAAAATTGTTCATATATTAGCAGATAATAGTCGGTATAACCCAAATGATGATTTTTACATAAATGTGTTAATACCCAAAAATGTAATCATAATTATGTGACCTCAATTATGTAACAGAGATGTTTTAATATAAAGATTTGGCCATAGATTTTTATACCTTTGGCGTTAAAACAAATTAATAATCAATAATAATAGAAAATATAGACCAAGTAATAGAAAACTGCATGCATCTATTTGATACGTTATGATTAATTCCAATTTTTTATACAAACGAATATTTAATTTGGATTTACTCTGCGACAATATAATAATAATGTCTCTAGCGTCGCCAATTGAGCATACCCGTCTGAAACTTATTGGCATACAATGTTTTTTCATTTTTTTTGAGCTCCAGCTTCTCTAATTATGAAATTTGATTTTCAACATGATTAATGCTATTTTGGTTTTATGGTCTTTGTGACTTATCAAAGCCATTTAAATTTTTTGGCACAGAAATGTTTAAAATTAATAAGGAAATTCAAGTTTGCGGTGCAGAAGCTCACCAAACATTAGAAGAATCGTTTTCACCAAAGGCTCTCTCATTTTTACCTAATGAGTTGAAGTTGGTTTCACACTATAAGTATTTAGACAAGGGTCAAACTAATAAATCTGCTTAAAATCCTTGGGTTTGAGTAAATAGTTGCGCATATCAAATAAAGATGCTGAAACATTTATAAAAACTTGTTAGCAAATCGATTAAAAAAGTATTAAATGAAAATAATGCCCAATTTTTATACCTTTAATTGCACAAACAGGTGAGAATTGGCCTGTAGATTTGTATAAAAATAAAGCCACCATTTTCAAAGGCGGCTTTCAATAATTTTGTGAAAAATTAAATATTGCAAGAGATTATTTGGTCAGACATTTAAAATATTAAGGCTCAAATAAGGTTAAGCAAGAGGATAGTTACAACAAAATGGTATTTTAGTAGTATGCGAAATCAATAGTCATCCAAAAAATTTAAAAACCATCATTTAAATTAAAATGCCTAAAAGCAGTAAGTAAAAAAAAATTTTTTGAAGGTTTTTTTTAGCGAGAAACCACCATTAAAACAATCATACATAATATTTAAAAATTTAATTTAATTGGGAGATAAATGCAACTGGTAATTTATAATTGTTTTTATTATATAGGCTTTTATATACGGTGCATTTTTCCTCCTTTACCTGAATTGATCCTCATCAGTTTTATGATTTTTTCGTTATAGACGGGTCTAAGGAGCCAAAGACGGGAGAAACTATGAAAAACGAAAAATATATATGAGATCAGGCCATCATAGGGATGCATTCTTTTACAGTGCTGGCCACTATAAATTGGCCATTGTCAGAAGAAAAATGATCATTGTCACATATAATGTGGCCATGTGCCACTATTTTTTTAATCGCGGTCACTAATAAAATGATCACGGTCACAATTAATTGGCCAAGATGAGGATTTTATGGTAAACATCACTAAGTTGTGTGACTAGTATCTAGCCACAACATAGGGATATTTATCATGAAAACATCATATTGGCCATTTAATTGTGATCGCGATCATTTAATTGTGATCGTGATCATTTAATTAATGACAACGATCTAAAATATAGTAGATGATGGACACATTTTATGTGTCTATTGATCATTCTATTTCTAACATGTGCCAATTTATTGAAGTGAGCACTGTATGTTTTCATACAATTCACGTTTCATTGATATTTGTTGACCTGTGTTATATAGGCTTTTATATAAGGTGCATTTAACGCCTTTAAACGGATTGATATGCATCACTTTTATGATTTTTCGATATAGTGTAATGTGTAGTTAATAAAAACTATACTCGATGAGTAGATACCCTTTTTTTAATGATAGCCTAGCTAGTACTATCGTTAGAACTTGTCTAATTTTCAATTTTATCTAAATATTATTGGGTTTGAGGTTTCCTACATATAAAGAGATTGACTTTTTTAATCAACAAAGCAATTAGAATTGCCGATGGATTCAATAGTAAAGATTGCTCTTCCGTCTGCTAATTAGGTTTTAAGCCGCTCTACCTTAGGCCTATATCTAGGGCCTCTTGCCTAAGCAGGTCACTTGGCAGTTTGAAAGTTTTTTAACATGTGTGATATTATCTCCAATATGAATGCCATATATGCTCGGATTCAAACCCAAATACTTGCATGTAGAAGGCAATTTGCCACTAAGCTGGTCATTTAAATTAACATTAAACCAAGGAGCCACAATATTTCCTTAATATGTGAGAGCCTTGAAAGTTGCAAGAGCGTTTTGGCATACTTGACAAAGATAAAGGCATTTAGCATTTTTAAGATGCTAATCGGTAGTGATTATGGGCGAACTTAACAAGCAGGCACCTATTATTCATGTGAGAAACATGTATAAATTGATCACATTGGAATATTTAGCTTAAGCAAATTACTAAGTCCTTGATTATTACTATTTTTAATTGTTGATTAATTACCATCCCAACTACCAACACCTACGTCCATCTTAAATTCAGGATCGCGCTGATTTACATTTTATAAGTAATTGTATTATTCCCGAATAAAATAATATGTTTAGCAAGATTTTTTTTGGCTCACCCTAAAAAATTTGGAAGACTGATTTTTTAAATGACGCCAGTTATTCTTTTGGTATATAATTAAGAATTCCGTTTGAAATATTACTGCGCTACGAAAATTTTTTCGACCGCTGGAAATGATTTTTTTATGAGAGACGGAGATTTGCCTTTGTGTATATCAAATACACGGGCCTACACAATAGGAATAGGACGATTTGTATATGTTATCAAAGGCGATATATAAATCTTGTGATCCTTCTCACTAATATCAAAAACTGAAGCGAGCTAACTCTTTTGTTAAATCTATAGCGCGACGACGTACCTCCGATGGAAATTAGTGCCCTATCAATCCTAATGTAAATTTTGCATAATGTGAACCACCTTACTAAGGTACCTCGAAAACAGTCATGGCAACCACTTCGACGATAATATTTGGGGCTCGTCAAATTTAAAAATTAAGGCCCTGCTTAATAAATCAAGCTTTCTCGTTTTCCCAGTTTTTTGCCTCGTATCTACCGTTCGTGTTAGGCATTCGATCTTCCATAGGAATCGGTTTGTGCCCCCCATTTCAAGATGTGAATTAGTACATAGGAACGTTTTGGATTGCTTTACGGACTCATAGCCCCACCGGGGTAGATAATAGGGCAGAGAGAGATTGGGTCCGGGATTAATTCAACTCCTGCATACAATATTTGCAATGCTAGCCCCACGATGTAGCTAGTCACGCCACTCTATAGAAGCTTACTAGTGAAAGCCCTTGAGGATATATTCCCCCCTCCCTCCAATGTTTACGGGATAACATTGTTCCTATGGCACTCATGCTCATTCTCAATTTATCATGGATAAACCTGATATTTATTTTATAAAAGATAATAATTTCATATTATATCCAACATTATGTACATTACGAGAGTCTTTGCTCACTCTTGTTTTTCATAAAAAATAATGAGGCTAAACTTATTGAGGATACCTATTAGATATACGCGAAATATAAAATACAAATGTTTTTGAATATTTTGCTAAATCTTAAATGGGCTCTAATATTAATAAGAGTTATGGACTAATGGAAATAAAATGCCAATCTATTTTGTCATCAATGATTGCATTTTTCCTCCATAAAAGGGCGACAAACATGTTTCTCGTGGCCAAACCTATTTTCTCTGGCTAAACCAGTATTTAAAAAACCTACGTTTATTTAGCAGATATCAATATATGCTTTATTATAGGTTTAAATTTAATCCACCACTGTTAATGGCTGATTTGCGCTTTTTTGTCTCACTATTTTTGAGCACTTAGATTATAGTACAATGTTTAAAATATGGCATAAAAAACCAAAAACAGTGATTTGCTTAAGTTGGACGAGAGAGAAATAAAATATAAATAAACAAATTATTGTTAAAAACTAAACAGGTGAGAGTGCATTAAGCTCGTTTACGGCATCGATCAATTCCGTTTCCCAAGTCTCGATCGACGCCCACCAACAGCGGATGAACGCTTTGTCTCGCTACGATTGCGATAGTAGGCTCTTCATTAACAAAACCGGAAGTTTAACACTAGAAGTCTACCGTATGCGGCAATAATTTTGTCAAAAAACCGGGAATTCTGTCCTCTCTAAAAGCGTAACACTAATGTTATCATTTTACACCGACTTTGTTCGCCTGTGGAAACGCCAAAAGGTCCTAAACCTATTTACCTGTGTTAAGCCGTGAGGGTAGCAATCATTATCCGCATGTTTTTAGATACTATATATGCTGGCTATTCATTCCAAATCAAATATGCGATTTAAAAACAGTGATTGAAGTGTTAAAAGTCGTGACACCTGGTCCATTTCTTAGGAATTGTATGGTTTTCTTAAGCTGTGATTAATTAAGATTTTCACTTATTTATTATTTTTCATAGAGGGACAAAAAATTAAAATGTCTGGGCTTACCTTAACTCGTTTAATATTTTAGTTCTAAGCTACATTAAATAATACAAGAGCTTATTACAAAATTGATTTAAAAAACAAGTTTAAATTTAATTATAGTTTTATAAATTGTAATATTTGACAAAGCATTTGTAATTAAAATATATAGATAACTAAAAAAAGTTGTAAATCATAATTTAGCAAATTGACATGCAGCATTTTGAGAAATTAAAAATATCTATTTAAGTTTCTCCCAAAAAATCTAGGCTCATATGAAAAGGCGGCATAATGGTCCAAGGCACCCCACTGACCTAGACAGAAATAAAATCGCCCGTTTTAGATTTTATCTATACCAACGATTATTTAGGTAAGTCTTAAAATTTTAGCGATAATCATATACTAACAAAGCACCATAACTGGGGAAAAGACCATTTTCTGAATTAACTCGTATTTTGGTTTTACAAAAATTTTATGACAGATTAAAAAATTCGATAAATTGATACAAAATATAATAATTTCCTAAGCATATATGTTTTTGGTTATAAAAGTAACCTTTCTTTTATTCTTAATTTCTAAAAATGAAAAACTGAGCTCTCAAACATGGGTCTTTTCCCAGCTTTGCCCATCACAGCTTCTTGGCATTGGTGCAGACAAAAAAGCCTACCTAGTACGAATAAGAATTTTTAAAAATTTAAGAAATAAGTGCATAAGATCTTATTACAGACGCAAGTGACATTATCACATCAGTTAATCGAGTTAGAAAATTAAATTTCCAATTTTTTCTTTATCAATGCCTTTGACAACACCAAACAACAAAATATGGATGACCTCAAGTATCGTTTTGACATATCGTTCTTGAGAAGAATTTTGGTGGTTATTAGGGCGCGTTTAAAGTTTTTTTTGTAAAAATATTAATAATTTTAAATTTTCAATATGCCTTTTTCCACCCAGAGTTATTACCTTTTGTTATTTCCATATTTTATTACATCTGATGCAATTGCTTTAAGTATATTTAATTTTTTTTAAATTTATATTTATACATATAAAAATAGCTGATAATTATTTCAACATAACTTCAAAACTTCTACCGTTCAAAATATTTTGTAACATTGAACTAAAATTTATTTTCTAAATTTTTTTAATAAAATCATATCCAATAAAATTTGAACGCGTTTTAACGAACATAGTCGGAATTTTGGTTTAAACCTCATATCTTATGTTTATCGGTTTTAAAAATAAAAATTTTATCATTTAGAAGTTTTATGGCTTTTATACTTGGTAGCTAGACTTGATTTAAATCTTTAAAAATATTTAACAATTTTAAAATGTAAAAAAAAATACTGGTGCATTGTCATAAATTTTTTATAAGGTAAATTTTCTAACTTGCTAAAATGATTATTAGCTATGGTCATATTAAGATATAAATTTATCAGGCAAAATATAATTTGAGCAACTGCTCCGAGTGGAAATGTAAAAACAATGGTTAATATTTTTCAATGTAATACTCAAATTTTAAAAATTTTAAATCAAAATTTTTATATTTTTTTAAAAACGAAAGAAGGGTAAACGATTCCTAAAATTTTTCAAACCTTTTTTTGAATAAATGGGCTGGAATCAAACAACCATTCGGGCCCTTAAATTAAAAAATTTATTGGGCGGGCTGGGCTGAAATATTCCGCCCCGGTTTATTATATAGAGTCCAAACCTGCCATTTAAAGTATTTTAAATTCCTTCACCGTTTTTCTAATCAAACTCAGTGAGTCAGCTATAAACCTTAAATATTTTTAAAAATGTTTGATTAAACAAAATAGATCCAAAACCAAAAATAAAACTTATATAATTACAACAGCTAAAATGTTATAAAACTTATATATGCACGTTATTTATTGAGTATGATTTTTTCCTTTGAAGGTTTCTTGAGGTTGCAAAATCTGCCAATTTAAAAATTGCCACGAACCTAACAATTAATGGAAGGAGAGAAATTTTGAAAAACAAAAAATATATGAGAGAAGGAAAACATAAGGACATTTATTATGTCAAAAATCTTTCTTCTAATATTGATATTTGTCGACCTATATATAATACCTTGAATTCTTTTTGTTAAATAGTGCTTAAGTCCATATAGACCTTAATGTCACTTGCTGGTTAAGAGGTTATATATGAGAAAGTTTAAGCAAGGGTAAAACATATATTACCAAAATAAATAAAATAAAAATTGCATAGTTGTAGAATTGCTAAAGACCTTATTTTTAAAAACTTTAATTTTAATTAAAAAAAAACCTAGGTAGGATGTGCTTTAGATATTTCTAACTAAAAATGCTTGAGATTTCCAGATTTTAATGACACAAATAAATAGGAAAAAAAAATTTGGTCAACCAATATTGTGGGTATTATGATTATAAACCTTAGCTAAAACTAGTCTAACGTTACCGTTATGCTAATTAACTACAAACCCTAAGCTAACCACACTCCTGAGCCATCCACGCACAGTTAGCCAACCTTGCCCTAACCTTAAGCAAAATTTACCTTGGCCCTTTTAAAATCAGTGAACTTCACCCTAAGCTTATACTAACCGAAATTTTATCTCAAACAAAGGCTGAACTAACCTTAATTTAAATTTGGCCTAACCTTACCTTAAAATATATCATAATAATATTTTATAGATTTTTATTCTTTTATAGATTTTTGTTTTGTACGAATTTGGGTCCGCTCGAAAGATAGTTATATTTTATATATATTGCTAATATAACTTATACAAGCAAAACATTTATAGTGTAATTCAAGGAAAGAGAAACCTAATATAGATATAGAATGAATTATATTTATTAAAGTTCAAAGTTTTGAAATGAGAAGCTCAATTGTAAAAAAAATAAAACGGCTTTTAGCTATAATCTTATATTATTTGGTTAAACAGAATTTGATTAAAGCTGAGTAAAAGTTTATTTTTGGGTTAAACTCTTTTTTATTATTTAAAATTAAGAAAAAATAAAGTATAGCTTTAATCGTAAAATTATTTATATTATTTAAGGTTTCCTTCCTACGTCTGTACCTATTTAGAGTTTTTTAATCTATTATAAAATTTTTGACAATAAAATTTGAGCAGTTAAAAATGGGCTTTTTTTAGCTTTGGTATTGATGGAATAAATAAATCTAAAATTTTAATTAAAAAATAGTAATTTATAATTTTTTAAAATAGTTCAGATATTCCAGGCAATTATCTACACTTAGTTTTAAACTTTTAACTTATATTTGTTTTTTATTATTCAACCTTTTTTTATAATTTATTGATCTATTATTATAAACCATGTGGGCTTAACTCTCAACTAGCTCGGTTTCATGCTGAAAAATTTATTTTCAAAAAGTTTTTTATATACTCAAAGGATTTATACAGTTATTTACTTTAATTATTAAAGTTTAGATAGCCAACACCTCAACATCCACCGCTAGCGCTAATGAAGTTGATGATTTATATAAACATGTTCATCTTGAGATACGAGGCCATGACCCAGAAGTGATAAAAAACTACATGCAATTTGTTATAATGACTTGCTTGGAGTTAAATATAGATGTCGCAGCTGTGTAAGTAACTATCTTACTGTTTATCATTCAATTAATAATTATTTTTTTGCCACTATTTTTCTATTTTTCCTTTACATAAATAAAGTTTTCTATATTAAAATCAAAAAATTAATAAGCCCTTCATGCTTGAATTTATGCCTGCATTAATGGTGTGATTGTGTAACTTATAAATATTTAGATTAGGTTGCCCATAAGTTTTTAAAAATGTAATCCAATTTAAAAGCATTATTTTATTGTATAGTTTAATATTTTAAAATTAACATTGTTTGATTTTATTTCTGCTAAAATTATTTTCAAATTACCCACACTTAATTTGTCTTATCAAATCAATAACTATTTTTTTGATCCTAGTGTTACCAATATTTGGGATTATTTAAGATTTATTTTCCTTTTGTATGAAAATTTGTAAAAATAATTAATTGACACAGCCATGTAACTGTGCAAGTGATCTTGTATAATGGTAATAAATTTACAAAAATATAAGATGAGTTGATGGGTTTATAAGGATCAAGGTTAAGACTCATCATTTAAAATGTTTATAAAAAAATTATAATTGAAAACAATAAATTTACCATTTTTAAATATTGGAAATGTCTTTGATGCTTTTAAAAATTATACATTATTTTTGAGCAACAAAAACCAAAAATCATATTGTACATTAATTTTTTAATTGCAATAATTTTAGTTATATATCTGAGAGTTTTTACAATGAATTATCAGGAATATATATTAAATAATTAATGCTTTTTATAAATAATATTATGTAATATTTTATTTTTAAATTTAATTATATTTTGCAAATTTAAATTTTGGTCAATTTTTAAAAGCCTTGGCATATTTTTGCACTTTCACGTAGATGTGGATTGCAAATTTATTGTTTGTGGGTTGGTAATCACATTTAACAATTATATATCTTAAAAAATAGTTATTGTAAATAGTATATACACTTCTTAATACTCTGAATTCTTAGTTAAATATTCTGGTTTGTGATAAAGTAAGTTATTTTAATCTTTACCAAAAATGAAAATTTATTGAACCCTTTTTAAGTAAAAGAACTGTAAAGTTTTAATAAATTTGACAATTGATGTAGGATAATTTGTCATATCCATTGTTTGGCATTTTGCCATATATTTTAGAAATAATATTTAACCTAATTAAGATTTTATTAATAGAGCTCACATAACTTTTCAGTGTAGATTTTGTTAATCCAAAAGATAAAATTATATGAAAAAGTATATGTATCCATGCTTAATCAACATTGTTTCCCACTCATTTTGTTTTGCGGGTGACTCAATATACATGGTAAAAATTAATAGGGGATTAAAACAAAAATATGTTTCAAGTGATTTATTTTGATTTTACCATATTAATAATTATAAGCAGAGGCATACCCAAAATTTTTTAATAGGAGGGGGACAAGGAATAAACTAGTAGATGTGGGAAATATTTTGACAAAAGGTTGGAGTGGGGTATGTTTCATAAGCCTAATTTTTTTGCATTAAACAATATACAAAACATAATCATTTAGCAAATGGTCATTTTGGCAGGCCAAAGAAAAAGCAATAGTGTTGTATTTTTTTTACATAACTAGGTGAAACTCTTCACCTTGCAGTGTCCAAAAAAAATGTTTAAGGCAGCTGTCCCTAGGAATATGGATTAATCTTGACATGAAACTAAATTGTGTGTATGGAATTAGTATAAGCTCCTGTATTAGGGTCTTTAAAATTTTTGGAATGGTTTTTACGTTATATGGATGTGTCTGTGAACCCCAATTAGCGTATGTACCAGCATTCACTGATGATACTGGTCCATAAAATAAAAAAATATATATATAAAGCTGAAAGGATCCAATTTTTCATTGTAGGTATAGAGGTAGACTCTGATCTATCTTTTACATTAAAAAGATTGCCAAATGTTTTTTAAGCACTGAAATCACTGGCCTTCAATGTGGTAATGGTTATGTTAGCGTTACCCAAATCGATCAATATTTTTCTGGGGCTCCTCGGTTTCCTTTTTTTGATAATAACTTAGGCCAAAAGTTATTAATATCAGAAACAATAAGCTTATAAAGACAAGAAAGCATTTATGCCTATGATTTACTTTTATATTTTTGGTTTTTTGTTGTTTTTCCTCCTTTGACTCCTTACATCGGTCCGTATCGGAATAATGGCCTTTTTTGACCAAAACAGATTTTGCCACCTCGAGAATATCATAAAAAAATTTAATATTTTTTTTATAGAAAAATCGATTATAATTATTATTTCAAATAATGAGAAATAAAATTCTAAGGTATATCAAGCTCTTACTTCAGCATTTAGATAATACATAATATTTTGCCCAAGCTTAAATATAACATATCGACATGTTAAGGTCACGTTTTTATACGAGGGCCGAGAGGAAATATCAATTAACTTAACTAATCAATCAACTTAACCAATCAATAAATTCTATATAATACTTTTGTTTTTACTTTTTATGTTACAATAAAATTTTCCTTATACTTGTTGTGATAATATATTATCGGTTTTTATTAAAAAAAACTTTTTAAAGTTTGAATTTAACAGGTAAGCTTATGCAAAAAAAATTCATTTTTTGAATCTTTTTTGTTTTTTTTTACTAAAATTTTTAATGTAGCTGACTTATTAAGTTTAATTAATAAAAACCTAAACTGATTTGAAAACCCCTTAGAGTAACTAAATTTAGAGTATTCCAAGTATCTAACAATAATAAAGTATCTTTATCATGATGTTATAGTATTACATTCTAATTGATGTATGCCATTATTTGTAATGTTTAAAATAATTTTCACCAGGACCTAGGCAAGTCAGGTTGAGTTAGTTTACTTCAGCTAAAATATTTGGAATCTCTTATCCTTATTTTTCTGGGAACATTCAATCATCTTTTTCGGGTGATTTTTTATATTTTAAGGTGATATCTTAATGTTTTATGTCATAAGTTGGAATCTACTTTAGTACCATTATTTAAAAAGTGGATCCCTACAAGTGAACCACTATCATCAATGACTGCTTAAATTATACACAAATTTATTGATTCACTGTATCATCCATCGAACCGTGAGCCATACCATTAAATGTAAAGACCTTGACATAGAAAATTCTTGGTTTCTTTCCAAGAATTCTCTCAATTTCCTATCCCGCAAGAAATAGGATTTTGACGGCCACCTTGCATACCTATTTTTTGCAAACTGGAGCAATTGCTCATTTAGGACCTAATGAGCGCAGTATCAAGCTTTTGTTCCTCTTAAACAAAAAGCTATAGAGGAAATTGATGAAGATGAATGAATAACTAATTTCAGAATGATAGTATCTAGGTTAGACCAGATGTAAAGTGCGTTATTATTTAATTTTTTTTTTAAATCTTAGTTTGTAAATGGAATTTTGTCTTTAAAAAAAAATTTAAGCATATTAAATAATTTTTGTGATACAAAAAAAATACCAAAGATTTTTTTAAGACAAAATTTAAAAGCTTTTATAAAGTCGCTTTGCATGTTGTTTAATAACCAATAATAGCAATATTATTATTTAAATATTGAATGAAGGTCTATTTATCATATATTTCTTTCATATCTAAAAACTTATTGTTAGGTTTTTAGGTGATTATTAGGTTTAGGTAAGTGTTAAGTTTAGATTAGTGTTAGGTTAACGTTATTAGGGTTATAGCAAAAAATGGGTAATCAATCTTTGTAACAACTTTATTTTTTGAAATACTTCCATCTCATTTACATTTTAACATATCAGCAAAGATCAGATGAAAGAAATTGCTCGAAGGACGCTATTGAAATCGGCTTTCGTACATAAAAAACACAGGGCTCAGTATGAATGGCGGACACATTTCAAAAATATACATGTAATGAAATATTTGTTATTTATGCTGGGTATTTATTGTATTTTTGTATTTATGTTTTGGTGAATGGCAACATTTAGTAGTTTTTTAATCGAATTGAATAGTTTAACAAATTTTTTTGACCATAAAATAAGAACTTGAAATACAACATTTCAATTTTATTCTTATTTTTTTTAACTACGACAAAGGGATCAAGTTTTCCAAAAATATTTGTTCAATTTATTTGTTTTTTTTACATTATTTAATAGAAAGTGATTTGATACAAAATATAAAGTTATTTAAGGCATAATAATAAATCAAACCTGCTATTTTAAAAATTTACAAATTCGCCTACCGTTTTCAACATTTAAATTCATGAAAAAATGTAAACAAATAGGATATAAAATAAATAATAATTAATCAGCTTAACTTTTGATTAATATATTTATTTCATTCTTTTAAAAAATGTTAATTATTTTAAATTGGAATGCAAAATAATTTGTGTAGCGATAAAAATGGTTCAACTTATTTTTTTAAAGTAGGTAAAATGGTTTTGAAAAAATTCTTGAGTTTGTAAAATTAGTCAATTTGCCATTGACCTTTTGTTTGACAATACTAGTGCTATATCCAAGCGTTTTAAAAAAAACGTAAACTTCGCCGAATATTTAAATATTTTTGTAGATCTGTTTAATATTGGCTTTTGACTTGCCAAAGTTGTAAAGCCTGCATACTGTAATATATTTCGGAGAATATGTCTTTTCAATAATAAATATTATGGCGTTGGCGGAGAGACGCATTTAACCTATGAACGGCGCCGCATAGCATTTTCAATGCTCCCTTCCTCCAAAAAATGACTTTATAAGTTTCTTTAATTGAGTGAGTTGTTTTTAACCTTTAAACAATACTCTTTTTGAAATAATTTATACAGATTCGCCATATAACTGGTTCGACCCTATCAACCTTTCTCGAATACATTGAAAGAAATCTCCCTGAAGGAATTGCCATGGCCGTTAACAAAGTATATCATGAACTTACCTTATAATGGCATATATGGACCTTAAAAACGCTGCTCCGATATTGCATTTTGCAATAGGCTTATGAACACAGGTCAACAAATATGTGTGAAAATAAAAAATTATTACTTTGTGAGAAATTTTCAGAAGGTCATATCTTACATATTTTTCGTTTTCCGATATTTTTTCTCACTTTTCTTGTTTTCTTTGGTATATACCGGTAAAATGATTAAACCAAATGGGCAAGTTTTGCGACCTCGTGACAACCATAAAAGAAAAAATTTCAGATTTTTTTTCATATTAAAATCACTTATAACCTACATTTTTTATTTTAATGAGAAAAGATTTCCAGGGATGTCATACTTTTACATACACTAACTAGGTTATAGAGAATATTTGGCACCCCAACTCAAGTAGGAAATGCCAAGGCCTTAACGGGTATGGCCTCAAAGAATAAAAAAGCTGTCAAGAGGTTGTTTGTTAGAAGGTACTCTTAACCCTGCATGCACCGATGAATTTTTTAAAGATACAAATATTGACACAATTTACTTTTTCACAATTATTTTTCTCAATTATGCATAGATCCATCTGTTCTTCGTATATTTAAATTGTGTATCTAATAATCTCAATTCTAGACTATTTATAAGCCAGCTTTGGGATTAAATCAGCAGATATCCACTTTCACCAAAAACCATTTAGTAAAGCACGGTGTATTATATGTCTTAAAAAATACAGTTAACTGTCTCTAATAAATAAAAATAACTTTTTTAATATTTTTTGTTTTTGTTATTTTTTAATTTAAACTTTTATTTTCAAAAAATTCTAATGTTTATATAGCAAGACTTAAAAAATTTGGATAGAAAAAATTGTAAACGAATTTAAAAATTTTTACATCCGGTTTTTGTAAATAGCTTATAAATCTTCAACTTGTTGAATCAGCAGCACCTGCTAAGATTTACTGACATGTTTGTTGAAACAGAAAATTTTTTTAACCTAAAGAACAAAACTATTCCTGCCTCTACTAGATTAGAAAGTGCCATTAAATATCTTAATTCTTACTTTGTGGATTGCTGTAAAATTTCAACCAAGCATTGAAAATGTTCTTATCGATCTTTAACCTTTGCTATAAAAAGTTTTTTTTAATATTTGTAAACATAGCTAAACTAAAATTTAATGGTGTTTTTTCACCTTTACCCTATACTAACTATTTGAAATTATTTTATTTGAGAAAATTGAATGAAACTTTGAGATATTTGAATGTTACAGACTAAATTAACGGTGGTGTAGTATTAGTTTATTTAGTTTTTTATAATTAACGTTTTGTACTCTTTTTACCCTGTAAAAACTGTTGGCTGGATTATGAGATTGCATTATATTTGGTTTTTGTAGTGTCGCAATTCCTATTTTGTCATTTTGACGTTCTGTTAAGTGAAAATATCTTATCTGTTTTTTAAGAGCTCAACAAAATTTCTATTGTATCGCTAATTTAACATGTTTGCCAAAATAATTTTTAATAAACGCTTGAGAAGGGTCAAATAATTATTTTTTATTTTTGCGGTCTATTTAAAAATTTTTTATAGCGTTTTATATATATAGGGCGATGATGATTTTTTGAAAAATTTTAAGATTAAATTTGAGCCTGAATTTGTTATCGTCTAGGTTGGTCTGAATGCCTTATAATGATATGGAATTTTTTTTCAGGCTTTTTGTTTCCGTCTTGGAGAAGATAACTGGAAAACTAATTTTTTTCTCCTTTTTCTATCAATACGTAACAACTTTTGTTTTAAAGGCAAAAGTTGTGATATTAATATGAATGCCATAATAGATAATTGCTTGTAAAAATAATTATTTAACAAATTTTTTCGATATATAAGCTAATTTATTAAACAAGCTGTAATAAAAAATACAAGAAAAAAATATTATTATTCTCCTATACCTAACTTGATAGATAAAAATAGGCGGGTCGGGCCGAGACACTTATTTTTTTTATTTTTCAGGCAGTTATATTAATATCGATAAATATTGTTTAATTTCCATAACTTTTTATGAAAATTTATATTTGCAAAAACAGACTATGATCAAGACCTTGCCCGAACATTTAGCTAAAGAAGTTGAAAATTTTCCGCCTATTACAGAAGAATGCCGAAAATTGTTGTATAAACCTCAAGTCGTTAAAGAAGAATATAAATTTCCACCGCCTAAAAGCTACGATTTCCAATATTGGGGATAGATATTATGTATATCATGGGGCCCGTCAAATTTCAAATAATTTCAGAAGTTAAGAAGAAAATAATCTTTGACATCCCAATATATTTTAGCGTTAATCTTATAATAAAAAATATATAAATATAAATTAATATGAGTTTGTGGTATTCGGACTTTGAAGCAATAGTCATATTAATTAATTTAATTTTTTCGTCTATGGTTATGGTAAATCTTTTAAATTGTATAATTCCGTATCCTAATAAACTACTTTAATTTTTCATAAAAAAATTACATTGTTGAAAAAAACATTGTTAGTGTTGATAATTAAAAAATGATTTAATAGTATAATAAATAAGAAAAAAGATTGACTCGGGCTCATAAATTTATATATTAATAATTTTATTCAATGAAGAAAGTGATGTTATTAAATATACCATATAATTTTTAAAATGATCCCAAAAACATAATTGAAAAAAAGGTGCCATTTTTCTGACTTATTTAAAAATACATGTTTTAATAAAAAAGTCATGTATTGATCGTTTACGATTCCATGTGATGAAAAGTCACATGTCTAAAATCCTGTTCTCATTAGAAAATTTAAAAAATGCCCCAAAACAATACCAATTCCCTTTTTCGTAAACCAAAATTTTGAATTTTTAATAATAAAAAATACTTAGGTTCTTTAATATATAAAATTGCTTAACCAGGGTCTGGCTGATAAATAAAGTTAAGAGGAGTTAAACGTTTAGATAAAATAATTTATTGTTAACAATTTTTTTAAGGCATAATAGGTTCAATAGTTCGATTTTATTACATTAGATACAAACCAGGCAATAATAACGGCCCGGCCTTGTCACCTTATTTGAGATTAAAAAAATAGGTAAAAGTGATATTGATTTAAAAAATTCTAAAAATTTATCTCTTTGGCTGGCAAAATCTGTCATTTGTCAAATTTAGCCATTTTTTCGAAATGTACTTAAAAAAATAACGAAGTCCCAACATAGAGGACCAATTCTGATTATTTTTCCCAGTGTCATAATTTCTTTACTAATTAATTTTTGTCGACCTGTGTAATAGTTATTAAAATCGGGCAATATGAGATTTAAAACTTCATACCTGGGCGGCGCAGCCCGTCATTTTTTTTATATTCAGGCCCAGCCTGGGCAGGCCGCCACTCGGCCGGGCGTACTTTGGGATTCGACTTTGATCTCTAATGTGTATTATAAATGTTCAGCTCTTAAAATTTTTATTTATTTTCTGCCCGCATAACATGTTTTTGGGATTTTGATTGATGCAAATCGATGAGATTGATATTTTTTTTTATAAGTTTTTAACTTTTTGCGGCTGTCACCTGGCTATCCTAGACTTTTAAAACATTTTGTAGGATCTAGCCATTTATCGGCTTCTTCAGCTCTCGGAATATTTTATAGTTTGCGGGCGCATGCCTGCCTACTATATCTTGTTTCAGTTTATGGTTTTTTTGCTTTGGCTGAGTTTTATAAAAATTGTAATAAACTATTGAAATAAATAGCTTTTAAGAATAATTACAACGTCTATTATTTTAAAATTGAAAAATTTGGCCTGATTGGGATTTGAACTCGTGCCTTAGACTAAAGTTTTACTGCTGCGCTTTTTTAGCAAATCGATTACCCACCATTTTAGAATTTGGCAAAAATAAAATTTCTCGTAAAAGAAGCTCGAAAAAAATATTCAGCCGGTCGGTTGTGCTTTAATACACCTAAAAAACATAAAAAAAGGGTACATTGTTAATATTTCAACATGTAGACTAAAAATTAAGCCATAGAATATTTTAAGAGAATGAGAAATAAAAACTTTTATTATATTAAGCTCTTACATCAGCATTTAGATAATACAAAATATTTAGCGTTTAAACTTAAATACGGCACCATAGAATATCGGCTGAAGTTATATTTATAATATGAATTTAACAGTTTAAGTAAATAGGCAAAAAAAAAATTTTAGTTTTTGAAACTTTTTTGTTTTTTTGGCATTTTTTCTAAAATTTTCATTTATAGCTGACTAACTAAGTTTGATTAGGAAAAACATTATACGGTTAAATTCTTAAGATGGCAGGTTTGCAGTAGTTAGATCAAACTATCAAAAATTACCTGTGTTGGTATATATCCGCCAGAAGCGTATTCAGAAACTTTTCTAAAGGTGGGCAAGAATTTTTTTGTAGGAAAGTAACTACAATTTTAATTTTAATGTTGATATTTTATTTGCAGAATTAATTTATAAGGCTGTATCTTTTCCAAAAAATAGCAATTTTGTTGATTTTTATTTCCTGTTATATGTTTATTTTTTAAATTTAACCGTTAATTACATCATAAAAATTAAAAAATATTTCTAAAGGGGGACAGTTGCCCCCTTTTGACAATCCATAAATACACGCCCCTGATATCCACATTAACATGAAGCTAAATGCCCTACATATTTTAGATTTTAAAGTAGAGAATCTCCTTTTAGATTATGCAAAGCTGTAAAATAGGATAGCAATAAAACTTTCGAAATAGAACGGGAACCAATCTCTCCACTTGAAAAAACCGAAACCGCTTAAAAATTTGGCAGGCTCTAATCCCAGTTTTAATAAATCTCCCATATAGCACAGCTAATTTTTTCCACAACCAAACGCTGGACTAAACACATATGTTAAATCTCGTTTCTCCTGCTCACTCTACATAAAATCAAAATTTGTTTATCTAAAATAATCAAAGGTCATATTGTTGAAGGTAAATACTCATTTTATGGCACGACTTAATTTCATATATTTTTGAATACGATGGTTGACATGGGTTGTAAGTTTTAAATTTCATCATGTCCCTAATGTTGAGATGGACTTTTCCCAAAACTCACATATGATGAAAGTTAAACAGATTGTGTATTTGATTTGGCCCTATATTAGAAACTTAACGTTTAAGGTAGCTATAACGGAATGGAATAGGATAGCCTAGTCTTCCATTTTCCCACTTGGCAAATATAAGTATTTTAGGTAAGTTAGGCAAGTTAAATGATGCAATATAATTTAAATTTAGTTTAAGATTGAATCATTTTTTAAGGCTGGTTTAGGGTATAAAAGTTCAATCAAAAAACACTTCATATACACTTTTAATTTTTACCCTTTCTAGCATTTTTTGAAAGTTTTAATTTCTAGTTCCGAAAAAAATCATGATGCATATTACGGGTCTTCATTTGTCAATAGCGATTTATGTGGTATTCTGTATAGCCCAAAGTTTTGGCCAAAGTAACTTATTACTACCAAGTTTTATCTTCTCTTTTTCGATATAAACAATATATGTAGATATTTATAGCTATTAGCTTATATTTATTAACAATATTATATTATTTTTGTAATTTTCAACTATTCAGTAGGTAAACAATGCTTGACCTATCTATAATTGTTATCCAGAAATATAATTCTGATTAATGATTAAATTTTATTTAGTTAATTTTCGGGCGATACCTCAAGGTAACGGGATGTATTTGCTTGATTATGACAATGAATTCGGATCTAGCTGCCCACTGTTTCATATTAGAGTTGAGGGTCCCAAAAATTTTGTCTTCGAGAAGAAATATGTATGTAACTACTTTTTGTTACTAAAATTAAAATGTTATATCGATTAAGGCATTAATTAATTGTGGAGTTAATTGTATATAATTTATCTTTTTTCATGTCAACATATATCAATGCCAGAAATAATAAGATGAAAACATAAAAGCATACAGCCCCATCTTGGTGGCCA